>JAQIXN010000728.1:0-29898 GCA_034698145.1 Proisotoma minuta
GCCCCAAAAATCAGGACTATGTGTAAACTAGGTTTTACTAGTGTAATTGAAATGCAGTTTTAAAAATGAAATAACAATTAAGGACCAAAGTTGGGGCAAGTTGCGACAACAGTTTGGTATAGTTAAAGGATGGTGCTTTAAGGATCTTTAACCAAATCTTGCTCGAATTCACGTCCCTTGAAGTTATTATTGGTCAAACTTGGCAAAAAACACCATTTTTAGCCACTTTGACATAGATTTTCTTGAATTACCCCAAAAGTATATGGATTATAAAAATTAAATTTTTGGGGCAACTTTAGAATCGTATGGCTAACTTATCCTGAAAGTTTCAGCTCTCTACGATGAGTTTTAAAAAATAAGTGGGTGTGGTCGGTTTTTATAAGTTACACCCCCATAAAAAAACTTTTGGCTCATTTTTTGACCTAAACCCATTAATATTACCCTAAATACATACAAAAATTCATTCAAATAATTTTGGCGTCGAAATTGGGTTTCTACCGCATAGTGCGTTGTACTATGAAAAAACAAAATTAAATAGTACAAATTCGTATTTTGCTTAATATTAAATTCTTTTCGATTTAAAAATTATGGATTGTTTTTTTTTTAAATTTGCTTTCAGATGAAAATTAAGCCAAGTTAATAACTTCAAAATTGTTTCATTTTCTAACAAAATATGATGATTTTATGTTTATATTTGTAAAATGAAAAACCAATTCCAAAATATTTTCAGAGCCACACCCAACTCCGTCGCAGCTCTAAAGGTGAGACTGGGGGACTTTAAAATCAATTCTGTGGACGATGGTCCTTACGTAGAACGAAACGTGACAACAGCCTTCCGCCACACGGACTTCAAACCCCAGGGAAAGGATCCCGCCGTAATATATAATTAAAGCCAAATTTAGAATTCCAAGCTAAGTTCAAACTTTTCTTTAAAGGTCCATGACATTGCCCTCCTAAAACTAACTGAACCAGTCCATTTCACAGACTACATCCGACCCATCTGTCTGGACGATGGTAACCCAAAAGTGGACACTGGCTATGTCGAAGGACACCTAGCAGGTCACGGAAAACTGTTTTATTCCAATCGCGTCTCTCCTGACGTCCAGCACAAGGTTGAGACACGAATTTCGTCACCCGAGGAGTGCGTCTATCAATACAAGGCTTATGGCGTTGTCCCAAAAGACACTGTCGTTTGCGCCGGGACTCCCACAGTCCCCTCTGTCGACCCCTGCGTCGGAGACAATGGCGGTCCATTATTTGTGAAAACTGGAGCAAATTCTTATAAACAAGTGGGAATTGCTAGTTATGGAATTAGTTGCGCGGGACCTCCCGCACTTTATACGCGCGTGAGCGCATACAGATCGTGGATTGAACAAGTTCGGGCTCAAAAGAGTTAGGAATTTAAGTAGAGTTGAGTTAAATTAAGGCTAAGATCTTAAAATCATTATTTAGAATGAGATAAATAAAATACAATTGTTGTCGAGAAAGATCTGAATGGAATAAATATTGCAAAAGTAAAGTAACAAAGTTTTTTGTAATTTTGCATACAATGTTCGGTTGTTAGATTTTGACTTTGTTGACTGTAGTTTAATTAATGGTAAGCTAAAATATCAATTTGGCACAGTCTCATCTTGCCTCAATTTATTCTTGCCGATTGTCACTATTGTGAGTCACAATTTATTTGTGAGCAGTCTCAAATTCTCACTTTGCCCATTACATGCATCTTTTCAGTCCGTTGGCAGTTTACAGAATATTCAGGATAATTTATCCTTGTGGATTCTTTTTTTTAACTTTGCTTTTACCTTTTGGATGAACAAGATTTTAAAAATTGAATTGGCTCTGGTTTTATAAATGCCAGAAACTTTTATAATGTAGCAAATGGCAATTGAAAAGAAACTCGTCTCAACTTGAGACAGTTAAACTCACAAACATGCAAAATTGATACCAAACTTCATTTCACATTCAAAATTCTATTTTTATCACAAAAAGGTCGCATAGTCAAGGTCAAGGGTCAATTCCGCTATTTTGAATTGAATAGAGTTGAGATTCTCAAAAAAACGCTTAGCATTTTACATTGCGCTAACTTTGAGCTTGACACTCGGTTCAAAACACAAAATCAAAAGTGAATCTCCAATTTCAAGCAAATAATTAATTAAACCCTTATTAAATGGAGGGGGTTAAGTGTATAATATGTCTGGAGGTGACGATGCCCTCCGTCGCCAAGAAAAGTCATCTTCTTGGCTCCTTCGGCGACGGCGACCTGTTGACTTTAGACCAAGGTCTGCCCCCAAAATTAAAAGAAGAGTTGACCGTGACCTTTGCCCTTCGTCATTTGCTTCAAATTCCGGACGAGCTGTTTGCAAAGTTTTTGGGAAAATATGGTAACCCTACAGAGTGGGGCGTTGCAATTTGTGACTCATGCACTGATGCTTATCTTAACAGGTAATTAATTATCGCTAATTAAATTTGGACCAGTTGTCGAGCCAAATTAATTGTGTTTGACATTTTTTCAGGGCGAAGGCGCTGAGCGCTCAAGCAACAGAGATCGAGAAACAATTTTCCACCCTTCGCTCCCAGGTCAAAAGTCATGTGAACAGTTCTCAGATAAACTTCGCCAAAAATGGGGCTTTGGGTTCAAAAGAAAAACCAAAGCCGAGGGGGAAACGGAAAAATAAAACAGGCCCTACGCCCGCATTCTCTGAAATTCGACAATGGATCGTCGACTCCACACCGACAAACATTAGGGATGATATCGACGCCATTATTGAGGCTGCAGGAGGAATTGATGTAAGGAACTGGTCAAGTTTTGTCGTAAAGTTAAAACTTTTTTTAAACATTGAGCTAATATTATTATTGAGGCTGCGATTCCGATATTCTTTAATTTCTTATCCGATTTTTAAAACATTTGGCTGTCATTTTAATTTAACTTTCGATTTAAAAGAGTTAGAGCTCTAAAGTAAAATTACAATTAAATAAACAATTCCTCAATTATAAAATTATAATACACCTTTTAAACGGAGTTCATTTAAATTTCAGAGCTACGTGGCGCAAATGAACGCCGAGCGGAATTTCCGGATGTTGGGCCCTGGACGAAAACTGGCTGCTAGTCTAAATTATAATGAACCTGGTCCTTCCTCCAGCTGTTCACTAACAATGCCGATAAGTCACCTCCATGCCTCAGTTCCAAGTCCAACAAAAGCTTCAAATGCGGACGCATTGGTCACTGAGCAAAAACGAGCCGCGGCCGCCGCAGCATTAGCGCGATTTGAGAAGGCGAAAAAACCGGAAGCGGATTCGAAAGAGCTGTTGGCGTCTCGACAGTCTGCGTTTATTAAAGGTTTTTATTAATTCATTGTAACTTTTAAGATTTTTTCTGCTTACTTGTAAATATTTTAAAGTTTTTTATTTATTCCTGCAGATTATAATTCAATTGCTCAATTGCCCTCAATCTGTGAATTCTTATCGCTTTTACCAATTTCTGTTCCGTAAACTATGAAATCCAGACTAAAAATCCAGTTTTTATCCATTCCGTTAATTTTATGATTTGCCGTCCTTGTTGTGATTGATTGATGCACGTTATACATTTTAATTGTTTTGATCCCATAATTGTAATGTTTAACAAGTTTCAATCCAAAAAATCCTAAATTGCAAAATTTATCTTCCAGAACAAGCCCGGAAAGAGTTAGAGATGGAAAAAACCGAAGATACAACTGATTCAACTTCTGCTGTCATTTCTACAGAGGAAAATGGAAATGGAATTCCAGTCCGAATTATTGACCCAGAGTCATACGCCGTGTCAGGGGTTTACTTCAGCTGTCCCTCCCTTTTTGGTGAACTAAAACTGCCAAAGCCAGAACTTGAGGGAAAAATAAAGGAGCATCTCACAAAAAAATTGAAGTCGGTCACAAAACTCGAAGAACAAATAAAAATTACCTGCGACCTCATCCAATCTTGCAATAAGCCAGTGGAAAGGGTGAGAGATGAAAAATTAACACAGCATGATTGTTCTGAATTAGTTTTAAAACGATTTTAACTTCCTAAAGCTCAGGGATTTTTGCCACCAACAACTCTCGGTTACGATTCAAAACTTCGAATAATTAATTTAATAATGGTTATCTCCTTTTCCTATTAACGCTTGAAAATAGATTTTCGCCAAAATATATTCAGCTAAAATGGTAAAAACTGATCGAATCAACTAATTTATCCAACAGGTAACTCCTTGCGTCGAGCTGCTTTTAAAATATCTGGAGAATATTATAAACGACCCAACCAACGACAAATATCGAAAGGTACGCGTGGGAAATCAAGCATTTAAAGAACGAGTGGCTCCGATTTTCGGTGCCGAGTCATTTTTACGCGCTGCGGGATTTACAAGAACAATGCTTCCAAATCCTGACAAATGGAATGAGGAGGAAGAAGAGTATTTCCTGTTTGAAACGGATGATGAGGATTCTTTTGTGGCAGACCTAATTGTAAGTTATACCGTCCGTAATTTATATGTTTGACAACTTTAAAAGGCTCAAGCAATTAAAGAAATTGGCCCGTTGTTAGTTTGGAAAATGGTCACTTCGAGAGTGAAAAATCTGTTCCATTGTTAAAGCATCTAATTCTCAAACTAACTTAAAATTTTGCTACTTTATTACATTTTTTTTTTTGAAATTTTAACTTTCAGGAAATTCGCGACATGCTAAAATCCACAAAGCCAATTAAACTGGAGTTGCACCGCGATCCCAAAATTTTGGCCCCTTCCCAACTTTCTTCGAAATCCGAGCTTCCAGATGAATTCTTCACCTTGAGCTCTTCTGAACTTAAAAAGGAACAATTAAGCAAAACAGAAAAAGTTGAACGAGAGCTAACTCTTCGAACAAAAGAGATGCGGGAGCGAGAGGGAATTTTAGAACAAAGGATTTATCGATTTGGCGTCATGAGAGTTCGATTTCCAGATAACACAGTACTTCAGGTGGGTCTTGGTTTGGTAAAGTTAAATTATGCCAAATGAGGTTAATAACAAAGATTAATCCTCAAAATATTAAATTTATTGTCTAAATCGTCATTAAAAAGACTCATTAATAGACATTTCTCTTAAATTTCAGGGAACATTCGGCGCCTGGGAGAAAATTTCCGACCTCCTTCGTTTCGTCCGCCGGAATCTCGTCTCTTCTGATCTCGTCTTTTATCTAGTTGCCCATGGGGGTGAAATTTACAAAACTTCTGATGAAAATTCCGACAAAAGCTTTGCCGAACTCAAACTTTTGCCATCATATCTTTTCAATTTCCGAATGGACTCTATTCCCGAAACGTTAGCCAATGGCGAATTGTCTTATCTAAATCCTAACTTATTTTCTGACTAATCTTATTGTAAAGTTTAAAAGTTCCTATAATTCGTAGTCAATTATTATATTTTCCCGATACCAAATTATTACACAACATTCAATAGTGATTTTTTTTATTTTTGTAATTGATTTAATTTCTCATAATAAAAGTCATTCTTATGATTCATTGTTTGTGCCCTCATTAAATTCTGAGAAACCGACAATCGATCAAAATTTAAAACAATTAAATGTTGTAAACGTTGTAGTGATCGGGCGGATCTATTGACAGTCTGACCTGGACCCTGAAGG
Organism: Proisotoma minuta; assembly: GCA_034698145.1. NCBI lineage: Eukaryota > Metazoa > Arthropoda > Collembola > Entomobryomorpha > Isotomidae > Proisotoma > Proisotoma minuta. Next base: position 5,622 of record JAQIXN010000728.1, read on the forward strand.
TCGGGACAAAAGATGGACTTCAAATTTGAAGCTTGACTTGAGATGCGACCTCATGAGTTGCATACAAAGTTTCAAGTCATAAGTCAAAACTTTTGTGAGCTGTGAGCAAATGGACAGACAAACAAACGGTTCGTCGCCTCGTAATAATGAAAATCAAAAAGTGCTCAAAAAATCGAAAAAATCTCCAATGGAGACTTTCGATCGAAAAGTCGCAAGTCCCAGTTTTTCAAAATTTCCAAAACCCACCGCGAATTTGCCAAAATATTTGCCAGAAAATCAGACCGTATCGGTTTTGGTTGGGTCCAAAAAATGAGTAAAATGGGCACCAACGCTTCCAAAACTGAAAAAGACATTTCGCCACAAAATTCTCCAGAAAAGTTAGATAATTTCGAAGAAGTCGAAGATGTCCCAGACCTTGAAGAAAGTTATGCAAACTTTAAAGAATCACTTGAGCAAAAACTTTGTTTGGAGGATGAGGAAACTTTCGCCGCTGGCGGTCAAGACCAAGACAGTTGTCCAGGTGGACAAGGTGACGAAGAGGATTCTCTATTTTCGTCTTCCTCCGAAGACGTCCTTGAAGAAGAGTTTGAAGGGGATAATGAATCAGAATCAGAAGTTTCTGAAGGTCTTGAGCCAGTGTCGAGTTCAGATGTCGAATTTGAGGATTATGAAGATTTGGAGGACTTGGAAGATGACGGAGAAGAGGTTAAGATTGAGGTAATTCTTCCCCCACAACGAATGGCGATGACTGGCGACGCTGAATTGCTGTGGCCAATAAAGGATAGGGAAGAGCCAAATGTGGTGATTGTGGACCCTCAAGCGCCACGCCCTTGGTTGAGGAAACCCGAGTAAGTTTGTTAACTAAATAGTTGGTAGTTAAAATTGGTCGTTCAGAGTTTAATTGGTGGAGATGTTTAACTACAAGTGATCTCATTACTAGACCAGATAATACAACGAGATCCATTATTTTTCGCTACCGTTTATGATAGGAAGCTCAAATAAGCACCTTTTTCCGCCCATTGTAAATATCGACGAAATTTTGACACTGCTTATGATAAATGCCAAATTAACGAATTTTCATTGCAAATTAAACCAAGCCACTAAATTTAATTAGTATTCGATGCCGTTTATGCCTAATTATTCAAAATCAACGCTTTCCAAGCTAATAAATTGTTTATATCTATTCCCAGAAAAGATCTCGACCCTGACGGCTCCATTCTCGCAGCCACAATCGCTGAAGGGAATGCAATACGTCGAAAATACAACGAACTCGCCGATAAAAGTAACAAATCAATCGCCAAAACTAAAAGTCGAGGTCAAATTCGTCGTTCAGGATTTTCCCACAATCTAAAGAAAACTCGCTCAAAATCCAAACCTTTCACAACGGCAACAAAAGAACTCCGAGCTCTTCTCGTTCTTGAAGCTTCTCGAGCAGCAGCCGCAGCTTCAGCCTCAAACAAAACCTTAAGCTCTTGCTTAATCCAAACCCCCAAAAAGGATAAGAAGAGCAAAAAAGTAACACTAAAAATCAAACCGGTGGCTTCCACTCCACTTTCAAGAAAACGCCGAGGACGCATCGCCAAAATCAAGACCAAGTCGTCAGAAAGCCTCAAAGCCAGTAAAGCCACATCTCAAGAGTCAAACCCACTCCCAGAATTTCTGAACTTATCGTTAGTTGTGGACCTGAATAACAATAATTCTTTTGAAAAATCATCGCCCCCTGAAGTTACTACCCCAAGACCTATAAAATCTAAGAAAAAAGGTCAATCGCGAAAATTAGCGATGCCAAATTATTCAAATCTGTTGGCTAATTCGAAAATCCCCCCGCCGCCAGGATTTCCGCCAATGGCGAATTCTCCACAACAGCTCAACGTCAACCTAAATCTGAATCTTGGGCCGGGACCACAAGAAGTGGAGAAACCGGAAATGATTTACGGAAATGTCATGGGCGTCCACAGCTATCAAACCGGAGGCTACAATCAATGGCAAGGTCACCAGGGTCAAGGTCAAATTCAACAGCAGTTTACATATCAAAACCAAGCTCAAATCCGATACCAACAGCCTTATCAGCCTTTCCAAACTCATACTCATCAAAACCATGGCCATCAAGGCCAGATCCACAATCATACCCACAACAGTCAGACCCTCATCCTTTTTCAAGGCCCAGGTCAAGCTCAAAATCAAATTGCACAGCCTCAACCGCAATACTTTCAGCAACCGCTTTACCAGCCACCACCACCAAATCGACCACTCCCTTATCATCCTAGCCACGTTGCACATGGCCACGGACATGGTCAACCTCATGGTCATCGACTTGTTCAGTTTCAAAGGCCAACAAACGCTGCAATTTATTTGCCGCAGTTGCAACAACCAACGCCAACGCGGCATCACTACTGGCAAGATGTTTTGGATGGGGGAAGAAGTGGGAGGAGAGTTTTGTTACGACCACACCCCCAACAAAGCCCACAGCCGCCACACCCACAATAATCAAGAAAGAAAAACGTTTTAAATAGTTTAGAAAAGTTTTTGAGAAGAGGAAAGTTACAGATATCAAGAAGTAAGAATTTGAATACAGTAAAATTATTATGAAGAAGAAATGTATTTTGTGTAGAAAAGATCTATTTTAAATTGAGACAAATTGTAATTGGGTTTTGAATCAAAGAATAAAGCGAGCTTTTAACAGTTTTACAGATTAATAATAATTGGAATGTTAATTTAAGTTTATTTATTTTTGAGACTAAATTTTTTATTTATTATGTTTTAGATTAATTTATTGATTAGTGAAAGTGATTTTTAATTATGCCATAAATATTTTGAAAAAAAAAATTGTGGGTTTGGGCCGGAAAAAGATTAAGAATTGTATTCAAAGTGGAAAATGTGTGTAGTTGGAAAACGTTTACAGATACATTCTCCTATTTATTCTGGAGTTTGAGGACATTAAAAAAAACTCGACAACTGTAAAAATAATTTCACGCTTATTTATTTCCCAAAATAATTACAACAATCATTTAAGAGGCACTAACTTCTGCATTGGCGCCAGCGGTTGCTTATCCTTGACCATTTTGTCCTTGGTTTGCTTGTGTTCTTGTCCGATGCCGATGACCATGGCGAGATTCCCACCGGGCTTCATACTTTTGACGATTGAAAGTGAAAGGGAGCGCTCGCGTTCTGCGATCGACCAAAAGCCCGAAGCTTTTTCCCGAACAGAGCCCGCAACGCTCATCGAACTGTCTCCGCGGTTAAGACCGTTGACTGAGGACTCACGGCGGAGATTGCTAGAGTTCCCACGAATACGGCTTCGGCTTTTGCGTCGGTGACGGGTGCGTGGCATCTGAAAATTTACATTACCATGTTTATGTGAGAAGTTTGAAGCTTCTTAGGAACATATGAACAAGATAGAAAGTTATCAACAGAAATTAGATTTGAGTTTGAACCAGAATTAAAAATAATTTCTGTAGACCTTGAAATGTTTGTAAAGATTCTTGGCCAAACATTTTATTGAAAAAAGACAAAATTGATGCTTTTCAACACTTTCAACCCAAAATTATAGTCAAAAAATCCCAATTTGGATCTTTTACAAGTAAAAAATCGACGCGTTTACACGAAAAATTCAAAATATCTATTGAAAGTTGCATGGCTTGCGAAAAAATCTTCGTTAGCTAACTTTTCAATAAATTGAAACGTTCCAAAATCTAAATAAAAGTGCCAAACATTGAAATTAAAAAATAAACCTTTGGATAAAGTGCCGACGACATTTGATATCTATCCGTAATCAAGCTCTGAAACGCTGACGCGGCCCTTGACGTCGGGAGACATGTCCCCACGGCTTGCAACAACAACGGATCCTTTTTAACTGCGGCTGAAAAGTCACCATAAGTAATTTGACCGTCCCGATCCGTGTCCAACTTCCGCATCGCGATTTCCACAATGTCTCGCTCAACTTCTTCGATTTCATCCTCATCAATTCCGTAGCCGGAGAAAATGCAGCCTTTGAGACAATGATACAACTCTTCCCTGGCGAGTGAACCATCGCCATTCATGTCGTAGACGTTGTATGTATAATCGATCAGTTGGTCCAGAGAACCGCGTAGCATGGTTGACATCCCACGGACCCATTCCAAGTCGTCCACCTGTGAAAAAAGGTTTATATTGATAATTTTATTTAAATTTAACTTTTCTCGAGTATTAAGTTGTAATTTTTATTTTATCATAAATTCAATTTTCTGAAGTTAGCATTACGACTTTTTGGTATATCAGTAGAATTTTTACTTTTGAACTGTATAATTCTACAATCTGTTTTTTTTTGTTTTAGACTTGAGTCGATCAGTTTCGATTTTAAATGGAAAGGTTAAGAATAAAAATTTCTTAACGTTTTTGACGCCAGATCGTCGCAATAAAATATACAGTTGAACATTGAACATAGGGTCAGAAATATCAAAAATAAACATTTTACTGAGAATTTAAATTTTTGAGGAATGCTTAGATATTTATTGCTTAAAATTAGCCAATAATAGAAATAAATTAAAAAGAATTCCAAAACAAAATAAACAACTATCTTATTTTTGATATAAAGTTCAAAAATTTTATATATCTCAGTAAAATTAAAACATTTACAACTGAAAAATGGTTGAAGCTCTTTAAAGCTCATGTTTGTAATGTTATTTTCACGTTCAAAATCATGCAAAATTAAACCAACTTACAAATCCATCACTGTTCTGATCAAATCCGTGAAAAATGAGGTCCAACATGACATCGTCCGTGATAACGAAGATGACGGACATGACTTCTCGAAATCGGGTTCGATCCAATGGTCCAAGTTCCTCAAGTTTTTGATGGATGAGTAGCAGTAGTCGAACTTCTTCGGTCGTGAAGTTTGTGCTTTTCGACAAATGATCAGATAAACTCGCCAATTTGTGGGTTTGTGCCAAACGATTTTTTCGTGCCATTTTTACGACAAAATGAAAGGGTTACAAAAGTAGGGAGACAGAAATTCTCAGAGCTTAATTTTACGAGAGATTAAAATTATTGTTTTATTTTGAAAAAAAAAATTAAAAGTCTTTTTGAAATATTTGCTGTTAGTATCCAAGAAACGCGAAAATTCATGTTGAGAAACGCGAAGGATTTTTCTATTCCTTTTTGAGGTGACGCTGCATTTCAACTTAAACGCATTTAAAAGGAAATTGCCTCCATAAACCAATTACAATTTTATTGCATTATCATTAATGCCCAATCCAAAAGTATTATTATATAAAGCTTTAATTATCTGTCCCAAGTACTCGTCGAAAATAATTTTATTAATTTACTTAATCTCCTATACAATTAAAATAAAGCCAAAAACTGTTTAAAACCCGCGGCCAACACCAAGAAGCCGAACCCTGACGCCAAACTCAAACTTCCCGCCCCGTTGCAGTTATCTTTTGAACAAACACAGGTAGGCAAATTCGTGATTTCTATTTTCGTGGTGCTATTTAGTTGAAGTTCCCACCTGTAAGATTTAAGGTCACACTTCTTGTCGTCTGCCTCAGTGGCATTTGCACAGCCACGAATGACGGCGTCATAAGTTTTCCCGTTAAACATCATCTTTCCGTATCCCTTTCCACACATTAATTTATTGGCCTTGAGCCCGGGAGTGCTGCTGTTATAAGCAGCATATTGAACTACGACAAAAATGACAACTGGGTTGAAGGATCGAATGAAGTTTAATTATAAAGACCTACCCAAATCGGGAAGAGTTGAAGATGATCGTGTTGGGCAATTGAACTTTGGAGCGTCTTTAGGTTTCTTTAGACATTTTTCATCGCCTCCCAATCCTTTGGCATAAAAGCAATTGTAACAGCTAAGCCCTGAAATTAATATAAATAGTTATTCCCTGATTTTATAGAACGCAAGATGAGAGTGCTTTAGTGGGTTGGTTTACAAAGCAAAACAGTTTAAAGAGCAGAGTCACAAAATGCTAACTTACCATATGCCGTTGCAAGGCAGCTCAAAATTGCAAATGCGATCAAAAGTTTCATCGTAATTTTTCCAAAATGAATCAGTAGTTGCAAGAGGACACCGAAACTGGAACTGAGGTCTGGGACATCAAGGTGTTGGAGTTTTATATTCAAAATAACAAATCCGTCAATGTAAATGTTAACTATTATTTGTCGATGATGAATGGGAGCTGATAAAGGATATCAAGCTGTAAAACAAAATGACAAATAACTTGTTTTTGCAACATTGTACATTGAAAAATGAGTGAGTGCGCACATGTCATATTTATGGAAAACCTTAAAGTGATTTGCCATATCAAGAGATTTGATAGAATTATCAGTTTCCGGTACATCTTTTCGTTGGGTGCATACTGAATCATCAAAAGTTTGACAAATCTCAGATTAATCATGCAAAATACATTTATATATTTATTCAATACAAAAAGTGAAAGTGACATATTTTAAAATGGTTTAAATACCAAAAACAATTTATTAATCCATAAGCCACTTAAACATTCGCGCAAACCCAATTCCGAATGCTAACAAGCCTGCAGATATTTCCGAAATTCCCGCCGACCCTTTCCCATTACATACATCTTTATCCGAGCATAGACAAGCGTCAAGTCCATTGATCTGTATAATTGCGCCATCTTCATCAATCGTATTCCATCCGTAACCTTTGACACCGCAGCTTTTGTCATGTTCAACTGGCCCCACTCCACATCCTCGGACGATGACGGAGATGTTTTGCCCCAAATGTTCGATAATTCCTTCGGATGTTGCACACATTGCCTTCATTTTGATTTGAGGGAAGACGGAAGCGGAAGAAATTGATATTGTGCTTGGGATTATGTAGTATGCTTTGGACACTAAATTTTGAAAAAAATGTAAAATAAAGTGTACTTAGTTGCACATTTAAAAAATATTAGTACAAGTATTTTAACATTTTAGGTATCAGAAAACAACATATTTTGGCTATTTATTATGTGAGACCATATACATAAGGAAATAAATAATAAAGCTCTATCGAGACTTTAACGCATGTTCACAGCATTTTGTCTTTAATCCAAAATTAACATCTAATGTCGCAACCATTTTCCAAATTTTACCTTAGATTGGCTCTCACAAGAATGCAAATGCTGTCGAAACTTTCGAAAGTTATTGATGGAACAGACAGAGAAACAGATCGTCTTTCAATAAAGAACAATGTTTTAAAAATTACCGCTTAAGCGTGGAGATCGAACGGATCTGTATTGACTTTCGCTACAGGTAGTAACTGCTGCAGTTTCTGGGCTTGTTAAACAGTCTTCTTCCCCGAAATGTCCTTTGGCATATACACAATCCGTGCATATGAGACCTGAGGTTTAATATTATATGGTACATATTTATATAATCAACAAAAGCAAAATCGTACAAGTAATGTTAGTGAAACTTAGGTCATTGGAATATATAGGATTTGCTTTTCGATTCTCAAGTGCATTTTTCACTCATGTGCAGCTTTTCGAAATTATATAAAATTGTTAATAATTGTTAATTTGCTGCCATTTCATCCAGGAATAGCACTGGAAACAAGAGACCTATTTCTCAAGTTATTATGAAAATGTAGCAAAATTGATACTTGACGCTCAGGCTTTACATATTGTACTTTATGTTTTGAAATTCTAAACGCTTATGTTCAAATAATTCTATAATTCTATGCCAGTGTTTATACTGATAAGCGGTCACATACTGAAACACGAAAACGTTGGAATTTAAATACCACGCCATTTTAACTTTAAAAAATTAACTTCCTTGACCGCACTTTAAGTACTTGGATCCACTTTACAACTAAAGACTCGATAAAAAATTTGGGGAAAAAATTTAGAAATTGTGTGAGAATTTTAGAATTTATTTTTAAAAACAATTAGATTTTTTCCAAACTTTTTGAGCATTTAATAAATATTTATATTGAATATTTACACGTTAAATTGCAAGGAATTTTTGTCTAATAAGATTTCTTAGAAAGATGTATAGTTTTTCCGAGCAAGTTGTTTAATTATTCCAGTTAAAATTTTTGATCGTTAACATTCTCCTGAGGTCAATTTTAATTTCATTAAAAGCGAAAATTGATCGAATAACAAATCTATAAGATTCCTTTACTTTCATTTGAAATCAATTTTGGATTCCAAAATTTAAAAAAAATTGATTGTTACCATTCCCAGTTGCTGCAAAAATACTCAAAATTAGAATTGCAATCACCATTTTATTTTTATTTTTGTGGAGTTAATTAGCGTTCAACCTTAAATGGAAATTGTAACTGCCTTTGAGTCTGGGATTTTTAGCTGTCATTGGAGTTAAACAAATATTTGTAATTTAAAGAGTCATATTTGCAATCAATTTCCGGAGGAATTACAACTGAGTATTTTATATACAGGAAATGAGGAAATGGAGAATATTTTAACGAATATACTCAAAACTGATTTTAAGTGATTTTATTAATAATATTAATGTCTGTGATTATCTCTCCTTTAATCCGATTTTTTAAATGCAAAATGAATTCTTTTAAGGATTATATGTGCTTTATTACATAGTTAAGCCGAAACCCCGATTGCGTGATGAAAGAAGTCTCAAATGATGAAAGTTGCATTTGATTTAAAGTGTAAACGGACTCGTTTAAATATACATAATTTGAGCTATGACTTCAGTCAATGGCCACAAAATTTTAATTATCCAAGTTTCTTCTAAATCATTACGTCATTTCTGCAAGTTAACAAATTTTATTTATTTTATTGTATATGAATTGGAATAAATATGTAATTTCAAATACACGCAAATAAAAAAATTAATCTACCACAACTTTTCCCCGAATATATTTCCAAAAAATAAATTAGGCTTCAAGCTTAAGCAAAACTATAATAATTTTCCTGTTTCAAGGTCAAGGGAGGACCGCCGCTATATCGGAGAGCATCCGGAGTTTTTGACCAAAAACTACATAAAATTGCATGTTTTCTTATGAATGAGTCAACATGAGTTTAGATCAACATTAACCAACTTTTGTCTATTTGTGGAAATTTTATTTGGCTCTTTTTATATTGAAAACTTTTTTCAGTGGTTTTTTTTTTTGCTATTTTATATTTAAAGTTTGAATGAATAGAAAATGACCACTTTCGGTTGAATTCGTTAGATTTTGAGGAACAAATTATTGAAAAAGAAAAAACTTTTATGTAAAGCAATTGTGCCATATAATTCTTATTCTCAAAGCTTGAAAATGTTTTAACGGACCAAAATGAGCAATTGCATCAATATTGTGTCAATCTTTAGAAACTTGGACATGTCCGACAATTCAAAGGTTCAAGGTAAAGCAATTTTAAAGAATCTAAAATATAAATCCCCTTTATAATTCTAAGAATTTTACAGCAAAATGTGGGGATATTAAATTTCTCTTAGAATGTTTTTTTATTTGTATTCACGGTCACATTTGATGGCTCAAGGCAGCCACGTCATTGGGCTTAAAGGCCATCAATTTGTATGTAATGTAATGTAAGCTGCTTATGTTTAAAAGATAAGGAAACAAAAATAGAAAGGAAAGAAGAATGGGCCGAATTCATTAGCCACTGACGCAACTAACGAAGCGAAACCCGAGAAATGCTCGATAACTAAAACAAACCACCAAAGCAAAGAATAGAAACTAAACTTTCACGAGGAAGAAAGTCAAGGAAATGTAGCCAATAATTCTGTATCAAATCAATGTCAAATCATGCCACCTGTAGAAGGTTGTTAGGGTTCTAAAATGCAGAGGTTCTATTTTAGATATGGTTTAGAATCTAAACTTTAGATTGGTAAAAGCGGGTGAAATTTTAGGCTTATTAATTTTATGCGATTTAATAAATTCGCCTCTGTTTATAAAATTAGATTTTAAATACAATTTTATATTCTTCAATTTATTTCCAGTTTTATTAAAGTTAAGGTCAAAATGTTAGCACAGCAAAATTGAAATTCTTAAAAAAGAATTTTGGGAAATACAGCAAACTGTATGAAATTATCGAATAATCTTTCATTTTTTCCATACATATTCAATATTTACAGATATTTATTATACCTATCTGTTTTTAGTGTTTACTTGTTTTTTATTTAAAACAAAACTTTGATTGAATTTGCTGCCATTATTTTTTATTTAAACTGTTGGACCTTTTCGATTAAAGAAATAAATCAAACAATTTTAAGCTTTTATCCAACAATAAACCCTGGTCCCAAAAAGTTTTAGACAGCTAGAATTTCATGGAAGGGCTAATTTAAGAAACTCGTAATTGAATTAAAGTTATGAATAGGTTGTGAAGGTTGGCTCGTGTACAAAGATGACGCAAAAGTTGAAGCCCTTTGTTGAGATTTATTTTAATGAGCCCCTGCGTCAGTTCTCAAGATCAGTTTCTCTCATCTCTAGGTAAGAAGATTAGCAAATCAAAGAAAATGCCAAATATCGGATAAAAAGTATATAAGACTTATTATGTGCAGGGTAGAGGAAAATAAAATTGTGTAAGCTGCGTAGCCTTCTTAACAAAATTTGACCTTTGACCTAGAGGGTCCATCTTAAATCTTGGCATTGCTTCAGGTCAAAACTTGTGACGGTTATGTTTATGACGCAAGCAGATAAGCGAAACATGTATTCATTATTCGATGCCTCTTTTTATTATGTAGTTAATTGGAAATTGAAACCTCCAACATTTTTTGATGAAATTCGACGCCAGAAATATTCCTGTGAAAAGTTTGGCCCTTTTTTTTAAAAGTAGGTGCATCATCCCCCAAGCGTTATCTCATTTAAATGCAAAGTTCACTTACATTAGACACGTCATTGAGCTGGAAACAAAATTTGTCCTATTTGACGAAATTCATTTTCAAGCCTTATCCTAAAATTATGCATACCTTTGGTCAAATATTTTAACTTTTTCGTCACCCCGTATCTCAGCAGTTTCCAACCCGATTATATAAATCTAAAAAGGGGAATTACTTACCAACAAAAGGATGTGACTTTCCTTTGACATTCTCGCCCACGCATCCCACGAAACAAGTCCAGTCGGTGAAAGTTTGAGCCCAGATTTTTGCACATTTATGCCAAGGGAAAAGCAAAAGAGAGAAATATTTCCTTTCCAGGAAGAGCAAAGAAGAGCTAATAATCTCCAACCTTTTCTGTCAACAGATTGTCAACTCGCCTTACCCAGCCAAAGAATAAAATAAACTCTAGCAAAGATATGTAATAATGTAGCGAAACAGTTTGTTCAGTTATACTTATTGTTATGTGATAGCTTGACATTTTTAAATCGATGACTTGTTCTGAGATTAAAATATTATTTGCTTTGAAATTAGCTTTCAATTGGGATTCCAATTTAAAAATATACTATTTGTATGTTTAAGTGTCATATGACCTCTATTTTAAATGGCGCATCTATAAGTTATATTTACATATATTTGTAAAATTTCCTACAATTATGATGGTTCGTTTAAAGTTATTATACTAATAGGAAGACAGAAGGACATTTTTTTGACATGATGTAGCTCAGCTACATGAGCTACATAATAAAATTGGACGTTTTGTCATTTATGCGTCGCAGTTTCTCTCTTTTTGGAAAATTTATCTATGCATAGAATAAAACAGACGTGTAAATAAAGTTGACATTTGTAGAACGTGCCTCAACATGCAGAATGCTTTTACATCCTCCATAAAATATGTATTTAGAAAACATAAATGAATGCAAAATCTTGGGATGGCAAAATCTATCTACAGATAGATAATTAGTATCAACAAATGCTGGAAATTTTTATAAGTGGAGGTTTAGATTTTCAGTTTGAATATTATTTTACAAAAATTTACGAACATTTGCAAGGCATTGTCATAATTTTCTAATGTTTTTTAGGAAACAGAATAAATAGAAACTAATTGAAGGGCTCCGCCGTAAAACAAGTCGACTAATCCATAACTACAAATTTGATAAAAAAAGTTGCTAAAAATTGTCAAATTTTTTTTATAACCAAGGGAAATGAAAAAATATTTTCCTTAGGTGAGTCAACTTTTTATTTCGGCATGACAAAATTCAGATAAAATTCGTTTTTAACTGAATTTTAAAAACAAATCATACCTATCAAAGGCGGAAATGATTTTGTGATTTTTAAGAAAATTCCCAAGTTTATAAGAAAAAATGTTTTTCCATAAAAAAATGGAGATTTTTAAAAATAAATCTGAACGATTTTAAAGAAAAGGTTCCTAGATTTTTAAGAAAAAAATCCCGAGATTTTTAGCAAAAATTGCTCAAAATTTTTAAAAATAAATCCCTAGATTTTAAAGAAAAAATCTCGAAAAATACTGTGTACAAAAAAAGTATGATTTTCTTCTTAAAATTTAGCTAATTTAAAAATTTTTGTCTAAAATTGGCATGACCAAATAAAAAATTACTCACCTAAGGAAAATATTTTTTTGTTTCTCTTGGTTATAAAAAAAAAATGACAATTTTTAGCAACTCTTGTGATCAAATTTGTAGTTATGGATTAGCCGACTTGTTTTACGGCGGAGCCATTCATTTATGAAGATTCAAAATTATATTTGAATAGGATGAAGTTAGAAATATTAGACATGTCCATAAAAGTTGGGGAACATATGAATTTCCGAAGGGAGAAAAGAGCCTATGTACAAAAAAGATTAAGATCAACGAGACCATTATCGCTTCAGGCGGGAGTTTGTGATTATAGATTTTTTGAATTAAGACGCTCAATTAAATGTACGTTTGATGCAAGCTTGCTATATTTTACGTTATCTGCAATACTATCTATTAATGTTCATGTAACGTAGGTAGGAAATATTGGTATTAAAGCTTATGTGAAACTAAATTAACTAATATAACTGGGTCATTACATATTTTTATTTGACTTTTATTATTAAAGGAACCAATTTCCTAAAGACACCACGTCAATATTTATATAAGGAAGTAATTACGTTAATATTTTAAAAGTTTGCTCCTTAATTTGTATTTTTGATTAGAAAAATATCGAAAAGAACCATCAATTTACCTATACAAGTCAATTTTCTTCTCTTGCTTCGCATATTCGCAAAAATGTATTCCACAACTAAACAACTTAATTTTGAGCTATATAATTTATTTTTCAACAAACTCGGCAAGTACATTGAGGTTCCCATAAAATATGATCATTTGGAAAACAGATTCTTTAAAAGGACAGATAAGCTTGTTTCATGGCCACGCTGGCTTATCACTGCCAATACACATATTTTGTACATTCTAGGGCTAATATTTTTATGGGTCTCTTCATCAGAGAAATATTCAGCCAAAACGGGGACGTATACCAAGTCAATGGTGTTATTTCTCGTTGTTGCTGCAAGTCTGTCGTTTGTATTTTTGTATAGTCATATTTTCAAGGTCGATGAATATTTGCACATTTTCAATGATCAGTTTGTTTTGGACGACATTTTCCAAGGTATAACTTTAATATTTCAAACTTTATTTTAGCAGTTTTAACTGGTGGTGTTTATTAAATATAGAAATATGGGAACAACCAAACACAATAAAGGAGAAACCACAGAAATACTCAAATGTTCTTAGCGACCTACGCATTTGGTCTCTGGTCTGCTGTAATCTGCTAATCATTGTTCATATTGGGATCACATTCATTTCCTGTATTACGGATGCGGATCCAGTGATCGCGCTCATGATCACTCTCTCCCTTTCCAAATACAAATTACTTACACTTCCCTTCCGAATTGTTACCATGGTGACCGCGGGCTACGAAACTTGGTCAGCCATGCAAGGAGTATTTTTAATTTCCATTGACAACATGTACATATTTCAAAGGCAGGTGAAATTATTAAGTGATAACTTGAGTTTGAATCTATCTCCTAGTGGATTATATTTTGGACGTTTGGATAAACCAGTGGCTCTTCACAAAGCCTTGTACATGTATTGCACTTTTGTACGTCTTGCAGGTTGCGTAGCAAATCCATGTTTAGTTTTTTTGGGTACTTTTATATGCATAATTTGTAACTATGCAAGTGTCAAATTTCATAGTACAATGGAACTTGGAGAATATATAGCTTTTCCAGTAATATTGTTATTTTCTTATATGGTATTGAGCATTTTATTGCCATTTGCTGGCAGTATTTTCGAAACAAATTCAAGCTTCATTTTAAAAATGAGGCAACAATGTAGAACTAAATATGAGAAAAAAGTTGTCAAGTCTTTGCGAACGCTGCGAGTTTGTTTTGGTCAGTTCTTTTTTGCTGAGAAAGAAACTATGAGTAAAATGCTGGCGAAAATTGTCATTCATTCAGTAGATGCAATTTTGTGTTTCTGAAAAAAGAAACTAATGAATAACATAAACTATTTATATTTATATTTCCATTTTAAAAATAATAAATGCCATACAACATTCAAAAAACTAATTACTGATCTAATAAAAAGTGCCCTACAACATTTAATGCATTTTCGAGCCATTTTAATAAGTTTCCGATAATTGACTTTAACCCACTCTACCAAGAAAACAATTGTGGCTGCATTGACAATTGCCAAAAATATGTAAAATATTGTTTGTATGCTTCCACTCATTGCCACACTCGTTGCACCCTCTTCATCTGAATTCTTCGCACTTTGCCAAATTATTTTAGAAATGTGTCTCCTTTTATGGCTAATTAAAACTCTTGAATTTCTCCGAAAATGTGAGTAGATTCCAGTGTCGATTGTCCATTGAAAAAGAGTCGGAAAGCGAGATCCTTTGTACAACTCAAATGTCCAGCCGTGGATAAAGATTTGAAAATCATCTTTGCTCAAACTAAACTTCAATTTGGGATAAGTTCGTCTCAAATATTCCACTTCTTCAATTGCGTCTTCGGAACTTGCTACAAAAGCAGACCTTTTGCATTGCACAAGTTCCTTTTCAATTTCTATTCGGACTAAAGATGACTTTGGAAGGTAATTTACTTTTGGAAATGAAAACTGTTCATTGAAAAATGGTTTTGGTAACATTCTGTGTTTGGGATGAAACATATTATACCATAGTTTAATTTGGCGTGATGATGGAGAGTCACCAGCCTCAAAATACATGAAAAACAGTGTTCGGAAAAACGGATAAGATCCGATTACGCGTTCGCCCATCCCTTCTTCAATGTCTGACAATAGTGAAAAACATTGGGGCTTGTAACTTTTCAACAAGTGAGATAATCCACTAGGCGTGCCGATTATTGTGTTGTAATAATCTTTATATTTAAACTGCATATTTGTTAAATTATCCAAAGATATATTATTATTGTCACCTTCTTCCTCATTTGAACATGATGCTATATCCGAAAAATATTCAGGTTGAGATGGAGGCAGTGGAGAATTTAAAGAAGTTAAGACAAGACCTGTATAACCGTTTGTGAAAATTATTGAAACCAATCCCCAAATACCAACAAAGATTCGAAATGGGTTTAATTTCTCAACAATTTTTGGAACGCTGTATGACTCTTCAAAAACAGTTGCCAAAATATAAAAGCAGGAAGAAAAGCTTCTTATTTCGTACCAATACCGAACTCCAATATGCAGAATTAGAGCAAGACAAACAACTGTTGGAAGTACAGTTAACCAAAGTTGGGGTTGAAACGGTTTTAGATAAAAGATAAAACTCAGTTCTTCCTGTTTGTAACAAGTGAGAAATCGATAGACGTCCGATTTTGTGACGACGACAGTACGTTCAATTGATAACCACCATCGATGGATATCAAATGATATCTCGGGAGCAAAACAGTCTTCTTTTAGAAATCGGTAAGGGATGAAAGTTCCACAATTTATTTTGTAAACAATTGTTGCATTCATTTTAGCAAGAATTAGAGAGGCTAAAAATAAGTTCGAGTAGCGCATTTGCAGATAATTAACATCAGATTGTGATAATATTACATCATTCTCGCTTATGGAAATTTTAAATTTTCTGGGTTCATCCGCGTTTGTTATCTGCTCTTTTGAGAGTCGTTGGCCATTTTTTAGGGTGAAGCATTTTAAATTACCCAACCTTGGAAGAGTTCCTTGTGGAGAATGTGAGCAAAACTGTGTTTCAAAATCAAGAAACAGGACGCCAAGATAAGAGAATATGTTCCGCTCGAAATATGATTTTGTTCTATCCCACCATCTACCGCCATAAATTGGAAACTCGACGCGAGCTTTAAACTTAATTTTTGGCAAGTTTGGAATAATTAGGATTGGCGTGTAAGGAGTATTAATTTGCCTCAAACTCTCAGCTACACTGTCACTAAAATAATTGGCAACAAATGATCTCAACAATGTCCCCAATATACCCGAGTAATTATCTTCAAATTGAATATTGGAGTTGAAGTAAAATACCATAAAACGACATTTGTAGAATTGTATACGATTTCGAACTATGTTAATCATTGGAGATGCCAAATCCTTCCAAAATGGGTCTTTTATTTGAGACAAGATGATGAGAACATTATGCGTTGTTGGAAGGTTGGAAGAAGATAAGTTTTTATAGAATACAATATGAGAATGACAATCTGGGGCAATCTGAATTATATTAGAAAGCTTTGGAGATTCCAACGTTCCATAATCAAAACCATGAACGTTAAATAAACACACGAAAAGCAAAAAACTTGTCTTAAGAGTCATTTTAAGAAATATATGGCTAATAGTAATAAATATATCAACCTTACCATAAAAATGGAATATCGATCATTTGATTGAAAGCAAAGTTCTTTAATTATTTATATCTCTTGAAATAATATGAAAAAGTAATTAAATAGCGGATGTTTGTTTGAAGGCAATCAATGTGCGACATTTCCGTTAGATTTATAATGAAACCTTTAAATTAAACTAGCGTCTGATTATTTCTTAATATATAAAATATTTATAGCATTAAACGGTTATTTCTGGCAATAATGATAATACTAATTATATATTATTCTAATTGTAGCATTAGAATTCTAACTGAAATTTTGATGCAAAAGCTAAGCATTGTTAGAGGCGTTATCGGAGCAATAAAACTTCCTCCGTACCTAATTTTCAAAGGAGAACATCCATTTACTCTCCTTTTCCATACTTTGAATCCTCTAATTTTGTCTTTATCAAACACTAATGCCGTTTTCTTCATTTTCATAATACATTCTTTTGATTTCCTATTCACAAATCCAGCTAGCGTCCCAAGAATCAAAATGCCCGCGATGCTTTCAAAGAGAAGCACGATAAAAATCGTATTGTTCAAATGATTAATGTCAAATAGTTTTGATCCGTATGATACGCAGAGCACAATGGAGGTGATGTTGCAGGCACAAGTAAACAAGAGGTAGGATGGAAATATCAGTTTGCTGCAGCATAAATTCAAATGCAATTCGACAACTTTGAGCTGTTTGTAAATGAGGAGTAGAGACAAGAATTTGGATTTCAAGACCAAGGCTTGGATACTTTTGAGGGAGCTGCAATAAAGCATAATTTTAGCAATAATAATAATTGTATTAGATTTTATGCAGAATTATTCACCATTTTAACTCCATAAGGTAGTAGCAAATAAAGAAAATTGAGCCGAAGAATAAATATCCCATCACAAGAAAGAACAATGTACAGTACGCCATCATGGCCCATAATTGAATTATGAAGACCAGGAAGTGTGCCGACCCAATGAATATTGTCATTTTGCTAATTTTACCTTCGAAAGGAATTGGTGGTAAAGTAGTTCCCAAAAATGGTCTTATCTCTGGGTCGAACAAAATTACCACTCCGAAGGCTAGAAATGCGCGAGACACGTAATAAATTATGATATGACATAAGGAAAACATGAATCTCCACATCCGTAGTTGTTTTGAGGTCTCTAAAAAATTAATATAAATGCAAATAAATCGATATATAATTTGTTTTTAAAATAATAGTTTTTCTTACTCTGTTTTTCGGTGAGTAAATTCACTTTTTCAAAATGCCAAAGAAAATTGAGTAACCCTGCAAAATCGTCTGCTTTTAAAAATAGGTTAAGGACAATGCTGTAAGCCAAAGGATATCCAATGGAAAAGATTGCAACAAAAACGGTTATTGACAAATCTAAATCTTGGAAGAATATGCTATAAAATCCATTAACAGAAATGGCAAAACTTATTAATCCCAAGATTACGAGGCTGATTTTGTTTACGAAACAAGCCTGAGGATTTTCAAGTTTATCGTAAGGTGTAAATATTTTTTCAGATTTGCTGTATTTCAAACTGTATAAGCCACATGAAGTCGGTAATTTTAAATGTTGTAAAACTATATAAGAAACTGCTTCTTGCAACATTGTTGCGCATTTGAGCAAATATAAAATAGTAATGCCCCTTTCAGCGTTAACATTTATAATTTAATTTATTTAGTCTGGCTGCTTTGATTAATTCATGTTTGTAATTTTCAATTCACGCCAAGCTAAATTATTATTACTTTTGCCGGTAATAATACGACTTTGTGAATAATTAAAAATTTATTTATGCCAATGTAAATTTTTTATCAGATTCAGACTGTAATCGGAAACTATTTGTATATCATTTAGCTACATATTCAAAATAAAGTTAGGGGCAAAGTTAATTTTACAAAAATCGATTGCCTGAATTGCTTTTAATTTGTATTATTATCTAAATAATATATGTCCCTCAAATCAATTTTAGATTATTGATTCGCTAAAGTACCCAATTTGGTATAATTAGACCTGTTAATTAGTCTGTGTCGTCATTATGCCGTCATTATCCAAGGTTCTGGTCAAACACCACATTATAAACTTGGAGCCTAAGGATATGATTGAAAATTCCTGGCACAATTTTAAGTGAGATCCCGATTTGGCATGTTTTGGTTTTCATTGTTGGTTAAAGTTGGATTTTGTGTTTTCTCCTCCAGGGCACACTTTCCAATCCACTCACAAAGATTTTATTGCAGCCATAACACTACAAAAGCACAAGCACCAACCACCATCATCATTATTCTCAAAATAGGCGGAAAATGGTGAAAGAATAGTGCTATCCTAATCCCACGGCATCTGTATACTGATTTTAGATTCCCCACACCACAAAACATATAACATGAAGGATCATAAAGCAGAATTAGTGTGAAGTTTCGAATATTGTCATTGTCATCATCGTAAGTGATAAAAGTGGTGAATTGTCTAGTGAAAGTAAGATTGAGTGGGAATGGCCGTAATAAAATATCATAATTCTCATCTCAAAAATTGTATTAATGTAAAGCATTAAAATGTCAACCTAGTTTTTGAAAGAAAATATTTTCCAATTTCCTGGCACAGAGTCACTTGATTTAGATGCAAATTTTGGATAGATTTGCTTCCCCTGCTTTCCTCCTTTCCAAATTCTAAAATCTAATCTTGGAACACAAAAGAAAATGTAGCACTACAAATAATATACAACTCAACCGGTTCTCAATTTTGGAAAGGTGTCGGTCGGGTTAAAATGTACACAAAGGAAACTTCAAATTTTCATCGTTGATTGATTTTCCTCAGAGTACAACAACTGAGGATAAGCAAGTAAGCAGGGACGTGAAATGAAATTGGAGAAGAGTGGGAGATGATTTAATCAAAATCTAAATCCTCCTTTCGATTTTGCAACACCAATTGAACTGGAGTTAATGGAAATAAGGGAGAAACATATAAGTTATATGATATAACATGTAACATGATATAACTACAATGTGTCCTTACTATTGTTGTAATTTGGGTTCAGTAGTATTTGGGTTTAGACGCCTTGAACAAAAATTGTAAATTCAAAAAACATGCTGAAATTTAGTAAACCCTTTTATTCAGAGCAAGTGGATATTTTATAAAACTAAAAAAAAAGTTGCCGGCTCAAAAAGACAAATCAAGAGATGAAGCCAAAGCACAAGTACGACATTTGCAAATATTGAGTTTTCCAAGATTTCTTATAAATGTAAGAACTCATTTTGTGACTTTTTGTGGTCATTCATGGTAGTAGATAATAAAAACGAGATCATTTGCATGCCTTCATTTTAAAAAAGTTTCACGAAATAAAAACACCATACGCAAGTTTTATGCTGAGCCTGGACAAATTTTAGACAATTTTCAAGCCAAGTAAGTATCCAAATGTTTGGCATCCCACAATCGTACCTAAAGATAAGTATGCACTTTTTTATAGCCCATGAGTAAGTAAGCACTTTTGACCTTATTTCGTCAGACAATATCTGTTTTCCGCTCCATAAAATAAGAATCACTCCACCATAATACCATGCAAATGGATTCCACTGCCAAAATATTGCTTAGTTCTTCTTTTGGCCAGACAAATCTTGGCTTGGCTAAAATTCAGCTCCCTTTTAGCAGTAGCCCTTTGTCCGCCTGTCTATCTGTCCTCTCTATAGATTTGCTTGGGTATTTTCTCAAAATAAGATCATCATCCCCGAATTACATTAAAACATATTTAATACTTGAAATGTTTAGAGCTCCTTTATTCCAAGCCCATTGGAGTATCATAACTTGCACAAACTACCAATTGGTTTTGGCTCAAAATCTTAATCCCAGGCAAATCCTAAAACTATCAAGCCTAAAATAAAAATTGTACTTACAACGACCATAGCCTTAGCTTAAATCAATATTAGCTTCTCAATTATAATCTGTCAGATTCAATTTGGCCATTTGGCCAGAGTCTTCAACATTAAAATTTAATCAAGTATCTAAAATATTTTCATCATGTAACATTAAACTTTGAGTTTTCAAATAAATTTAGATAATGTTGCATGTACAAAAGCTAGTCAGCGTATCGATTTCTCTGAATTATTTACAGGCATATTAAAATAATCGGGTAGTTTATATTACAAATATAATTCAAATTAATTACCAGGTAGGATTTTCTCCATCAGAGGTTCTATCCATTATGTATGATTATCAGTTTTATACTTATACAAGGTGTTGTAAACTTTTGCTTTCAACTTTCCAACTTTAAAATTTGGCAAATGAAATGATAATTGAAGCAGCAACATTTAGGAAATTAGTTTCATACTTTTGAAAATTAAAGGGAGCGTATAACTTTGGACGGATTGTGTAAAGCCCAGAGGAATTATGTCAGTTTGCAAGTAATGGAGAACTGACAATGAGTAATTGGGGAAAATGGATCTTGTCCCAGTTTTCTCTTGACGACAGCAATGGAGACAACTCTCATCATCAATATCAATTAAACCAAGATGGGCTTCCTAACTAAACTACTCACTTTCTCCAGACTGTAACAAATAATTTTATGACGTCAAATGACTTCAAAGCTTTCACTTGTCGGAGTGAGATAATCGTCCTAATTTGTCCTGTTGTTGTATTTCACAGAGTGTCAAAGTTAATGGCCTTTGAAATCAACGGCGTCTTTCCAACTATTTCCTATTTAAACTCTTTTGGTGTTTATTTTGCGACATTCTGAATAAATTATATAAATGTTTCTGCAGGACTCAAATCCAGGGGTGCAGCTGTCCTACCAATTAAAGAGACCATAAAATAAAAGTGGGATTATCTTCACTTTGTTTATTCACTTTGTTTGTCTTGTACAATAACTTTGAAACGTACGTTGTATGGATAAGGAACACGATTTAATGGTTGGATTAAATTAAACAAGCTTCGTTTTCTATTCCACCTAAATTGTAGCATCCATAAATTATAGCATATTTTCTTGAAAAATAAGTACATAAATGTAATTTTCAAAAAGGTTCTCTCATACCAAACCCTGTACATTGAAATCTATATAATATTATGAAGGCTTGAGGATTAGTTTTATTATAGAGAGGATTTTACTACAGCAGGTTTAATTGGTTGGACATAAAACTAAAAATAAAGTGAAAGCACAGACAGAGCTCGAGATAAACCTGGATCTCTAGCATTTATACATTTTATTTTACTACTTCATAGCCAACCACACATGGAGGTGGGGAAGGTGCGGGGTGTCTATATTAAATAAATGTATCAATCTTCCCCCACTTTCACCCTGCACACCACCAAATCACTCAATTCCAAATCTGCTCCCAAATGTGTAGATTTAATCTCTCCTTTCATCTTGAGGTTGTAATTGTATGTAAGAGCATGAAATAAAATGAAATTTGACGACTTGTTTTCTAATGAAAGAAGCCGAGAAAGAAAGTTCTGCTCTCAACTTTGACCACTGAAATTTTAAAGGGAAAGTTAAGTTAGTTGCAGCTAACTTTTTATCAGATTTATTTTATATTTTATCAGTTCACTCAACTTTATCCGTTCCCAACGGCGAAAGCAAAGCTAAATATAGAAATTTATCTCCATCCTCCTTGGGCAAGATTAGCAGAGACATGGAGAACAAACAGAGGCAAATCTCTTCAGAAATTCCAGATAATCTAACGCACATCGTGCATCTACTTGAAATTTCAAAATGCATCTCCCATCCATTTGTTTCTGACTCAATTTTAGTTTGGTTTTGAGATTTGCACTTGTTTATCCAGCTCTCGACTTGTCATGCTCAGCCAAAAGAAGAGAAAGTTGGTTGAGTCTCCAAGAACTGAATCTCCTCTTCCTCAGAATCCCCAGTTACAAGTCAGAAAGCTCCGGATGTGGATGTGGGACAAACACCATCTAATTCTGGTCAAAGTGAGAAAAGTTTTTGATAATAGAATGAAGAGAAAGTTTAACTTTTTTTCATCAAAGTTGCAGAAATGCATATCATCATTGTTTGACACTTGAAAAGTCAACGGGGTAAAATGACATTCGATTATAAGACAAAAGATTATAAGCGACAGGTGGATGGTAATAATGATGTGAAAGTTTTTGTGAATAATGTTGCAACATAAGTATATAGGAAAAATAGACTTTTTAAAAAAAGGTTGTGAGATGGAAAGTCTTTCATCTGTCACTATTACATCCAGCGAAAAGAAGGAGGAATATATATGAAATGGAATATGTGAATATTTTATCCCTTTCCCACAAAAGTTGAGAAAAGTTTGACACTTTTTCCCTTACCTGCAGCAACGAAACTTGTTGCTGCAAATTGCTACAGAGAACAAACAGTTTGCAAATGTAATGTTTGTATAAATTGGAAAATGAGATTTGATTTGACTTTCTCACTTTAAAATGAAAAGTGTACAAGTGAAAGTTTTCATATATTTTGTACTCTCTCTGTATTTCACGAGGGGAGAAAAAATCCCTTTAGGTAAGTTTTCTTTTAGAAACAAGCAACATCTGCTTTTTTCTTTACTAATTACTGAAATAGTTTGTCACAAATTCTCTTTTTGTGGGGAGAAATTAAGAGAAACGTGATTTTGGCCAGATCCATTTTTTACGTGATGTGATTCTAAAATTTGACTTTGTAATTTGATCCTATTTTTCTCATTTATTTTCTGGGAATGGGGAAATGAGTCCTCTTCAGTTGGAAGCTGAAGGATTTTATTGCCAGAGTTTAGTGCGAAGAGAAAAAAGATTCGTGTGGTTTGCGACCAAAGTGGAAAAATAAAGTTCCAGACTTTGATGAGTAGAAAAAGATCAAAGAGAGAGAAAGTCAGAAATTTTAGAAATCAAATCACTCACAAAAATTAAAGAGGCTTAGAACCCACGACTTAAACTGCAGGGTGTCGGAAATTTGTAATTAAATGCACTTTATCGATAACTAATTGCACAACTTTTGCTGTTAAAATATATAGGATACACCCGTTATGCACATTTGTTAGTTTTGCTCAAATAAATGATGCATTTCTAAGCCAGATAAATTCATGCAATCATCTAAATGTTGAAGCTTTTCCCTTTTCATCAGATTGTCACAGATTTTTCTCGGAATAAAATTCTCAAAAAACTAGAAGAGGTAGGGACATTAAGGCTGATTTTGGGCACCCAAGTTTTATTTCATTTTTCCAAAGTATCTTTTGGGTAGAATCTAAATTTGAAAAAAAATCGGGATTTTATTTACCTCTGGGGACGTGGGGGGTCATCGAGTTGACGATATGTCAAAATAAATAGTTGCATTTTTTTCAACTTTTTTTCTTGGTTAAATTAGTTGACCTTTAGGGTTAACTAAATGTGTAAAAAGTTTGGATGGATATGATTTTGAAGTTGAAATAAAAGTTAAAAAATGATAAAATCACCATAGGGGGGACCCTTAGTATTAAAGGATTTGTGACCTTAATAACTCCGATTTGGGGCAATTTGGGTACGTTTTGAATTTTTTCCCTAAAAGTAATCCCTGAATGAATGTTTTTGGGAAAATATTAATCCGCTGAAATATCTCGATCTTGAAAATTTTAATTTTGAAATTTTTTGGATATTTTCAAAAATTTAGACTTTTTTCTAAAAATGGGTTTATTAAGTATCAAAGTGGTCAAATT
>JAQIXN010000729.1:0-29885 GCA_034698145.1 Proisotoma minuta
TTCATCAATTGACACGACCTAAATCCCGTAAAATTTTGGGGGCCATACAAGAGCGCACGGAGGGGACCTCCCCTCGTGAGTCGTAGTATTCGTAACATTGAAACATTATTTATAGCCTAAAATTTATGAAAAACTTTGATTTTAATCCAATTTGTTGTTTTAAATACAGATCCGACTACGAGAGTGTGTGTTGCTGACCTAGTTAACTCCTAACAATTGAATAATTGATCACAAATCAGTCGCCCCTTTGTAAATTGACAATGGAAGGTAACAAGGACGAAGCCGAGCGTTGTATTGACTACGCCCAACAAGCCTTCAACTACGGGGACCGTGCTAAGGCGGAAAAATTCCTTAGAAAAGCTGAACGTCTGTATCCAACAGATAAAGCCAAAGGTAAGCAAAATCACACCAAATGATATAAGGAACTGATTGATAGATTGGTTTCGATTTCAGAACTGTTGGATCTGCTCAATAAATTGGGAGAAACGTCATCTTCCGCAAATACTGCTTCCGAAGAGGGTTTAAAAAATCGAAGGGGTTCAAGTCACACTTCTTCTTCGAATCAAAAAGAATCTTCCTCTGGGGGTGGGGGCTCGTCCAGTAAATCCAGTGGCCCCGAGTACACTCAAGACCAAACATCAGCAGTTAAAAAGTATGCCTTTTAAAAATATCAATTTGAGAGCTCAGCTTAATTTTCATATTAATAATTATTGTTATTGTTCATAGAATCAAGGCAGCTAAAGATTACTACGAGATACTTGGAGTGTCGAAAGATGCGACAGACACTGATTTGAAAAAAGCTTACAGAAAACTTGCCTTGCAGTTTCATCCCGATAAAAATAAAGCACCTGGTGCTACTGAAGCATTTAAAGGTTGTTGAAAATAATTGGCAATTATTAATTTCTGTCGTATTAATTATTGTTTTTATATTGTTTTTTTTTTAATTTAGCAATTGGAAATGCCTTTGCTATCCTAAGTGACACAGAGAAAAGAAAGCAATATGATCTTTATGGTGCTGAAGCTACGACATCATCATCGTCACATAGACATTCGTCAACCCATCAATACGAATATGGATACAGTCGTGGGTTTGAAAGTGAGATGACTGCAGAGGAATTGTTTAACATGTTTTTTGGAGGATCCTTCCCAAATGGAACAGTTTACTCTCAAAACGGTCGAAGACGCACACGTTTCTATTATTCTAATTCAGGTCAAAGTCATGAAGGAAATGCAAACCAACCTGAAGCAAACGGCGCTACAATTGCACTCCAAGTGCTGCCCATCCTCTTCTTCATTTTAGTTACACTAATTTCTTCATTCTTTGTCTCAGACCCTGTGTATTCCTTAATAAGAACGCAAAAGTAAGTCATCAAATTTTCTTAATTATTCAAAAATTACTACCGTGGCAGTAACAATTTTTAATTAATTTAATTCGTTTTTATAGGTACAATGTGAAAAGAGCCACTGGAGAACTTGAGGTACCCTATTTCGTAAAAGAGACTTTTGTTGCAGACTTTCAAGGGAATATGAAACGTCTTGAATCTGGTATAGAAGAAGAATATATTTCCAATCTGCGGAATGAGTGTTTCAAACAACGAAACTATAAAGTACGTAGTAAAAATAATAATACAAATTTATAATGATAAATAATAAGTATTCATCATGATAATTCATAGGAGCACATGATTTGGAGAGCTAAAAACTTTGGAGATGAAAACATGCTAAATCAAGCCAAAGACATGAATTTGCCTTCTTGTGATACGCTCCACACTCTTAGGGCAAAAGCTAGAATGTATGGCTAGAAATTTTGATAAAAATCAGTTATTCCTTACCCAACAACTCTGTAATTCTTCTAAAGAATGTAATTTTAGTTTTTTATTTGTAAAGTATTGTAGATGCTCCAACTTCTCATTTGTGTATTGTTTATTTTTTATTGTTTGCTCGATTAGCCTCCCTAGTCAAATGTTGTCAGAAAAAAATATAATTATATTATTACTGTTATTACAATCAGACTTTTCCATTTTAGATGCAATGTAGGAGAAACAATACTAAAAAATATCTCTTTTGATGGTCATGGATTGTTATAACATGTGCCATTAATTAATTACAGACTTGGCAAATTCATTTGATACTTCTGTGATTTTGTTAAAGTAGATGTCCTACGAAATACTACGAATTAATGTTATCGCATAATCCAAATATCGTTTCGCACCTAATATGATAATTAATATTAATTTATCGTAAAGTGACTCCACTCTGTAAAAACTTCCTTGTACCGTCACTTTTTGAAACTTGTGTTATATGTAAGTTGACAAATCCAAGTGTGATGATGATTAACTGAAAAGTTGTCAATTTCCAGCAAAAAAGTTAATAAAAAAAGATTTCAAAATAATGTATTGTCAACATCCAATTTTATTGAATTTGTAAAATGTCATCAGAATGATTGCACTTCTCAAGAGTTTTTTTAAAATACGGCTTCATATTGTTTCGTCATCATCATCATCAGTTTTTCTTTCGAGTGCTTTTTTCGTACAGACATTATTCGTTTAGCACAATTTTTTCATATTTTTAGTCAATAACAATCAAAGGAAACAGATTGAGTGAAGTTAGCAGAATTTTATTGTTACATTAGGAAATGGAGAAAGCAGCGGCAGATGAGGAACTTTCTCTAGCAAAAATTAAGTATAACTGTTGAAATAGTTTATGCAGCTGCCTCAGCCTCGGCCTTCTTGTCCTTTGACCAATCTGGCTTGGCCTTGGCCTCTTCCTCCAGGTCAAACTCCTTCTTCTTCACCTGCTTCAGCTGGTTACGGAAGTTGAACTCTGCGGCCTTCTTTTGCAATTTGGCGAATTTGTTCTCGTACTTGGAGACCTTCTTCAAGGTTGGCTTCACGCTGAAATTTAAATATATTTATATGAATGAAGAGTTAAAAAGAAAGTGAATTTGTGAAAGCAAACACTTACAACTTTCCACGCAAATCGTTGACCTGGATGTTCAGCTCGTTGATCTGTATTCATCACACACAAATTGAGGATTAGAAGGAAAATCATTTATAAACATAAGTTATGGTTATTAATAACACAAGTAAGATACAAATAATTATATTGGTCATTGGCAAGTGTTGTAGGTTCTTGTAATTGGGAAAGATTGCATTGCAAGGAAGGAAGGAAAGAAAGATAATTTATTGAATGTCTCAAGTTCCCAATCACAAGAAATCTCAAAATTAAGCATAAATAAAATGCGACAAATTGCAACAAGCCACACAAATCGGCCAGAAAAGCTTCTTAAAAATGTCACATGAAAACTTTAGCAGAGTTGAAAATACGCCCACCCATACAATCGCACTTTTTTCACTTTCACCGTTTTCTCTTCCATCCTATTCTACATTAATTTTTAGATTCAATCCTTTTATTAGACCATGCTGCGAAATAAAAAAAAATGACAAATGATAAATAAAAGAACATAAAAGGTGAGATTTTAGAGAGATATTTGCAGGGGGTGTGACCAAAGATTTGGCTTTCTATCAAAGAAATACCACCGATTTATAATAATAACAATTAGCAATTGTTTCACAGGACAAGTTCAGATTACCATATTTAAGTAGGACAGGACTAAAGACAATTTAAGACTGACTTACGACACATTTTAGGAATACACATTTGACAATTTTCAATTGACAAACTTTGATTTTTTGCAGGTTTTAAACAAAATAATTCTCAGAGTTACAACCATATCAAGTCACAACTTAATTAACATTTAAAGGGACAAATTATTCGTGTGGGAGGTTTCGAAATCTAGTTTGCGTTCATCAATTTGTTTCATTTTAATAATGGTAAAAACTATTTAAAATGAGTATAATGACAAAATTTGGGTGAACTGTTGAATTAGACTGCCTGCTCAATTTAATTAAATCAAAAATTGGCTATAATACGCAAGGCTTAGTCATTTGATAAAAACAAAAAAAAAGTAATAAAAAAGTACAGAAACTCACAAAAATTCAAAAATGTCACAAAATTGCTATAGTCAAAAAGACACTACGTTCTAATAAGCTAGCTAGCTTGTTTTGCAGAGAGAGTTTTACATATACTATTTTCTTACATCTTCCATAATAATTATCGACTTGTTTATAAAAGTCGCAATATTAAACCTTGATTTTGGAATATGATGTCCCATACAAATATCTGACGACGAGTGATTTCGAGCTCAAACAATAAAATGTGGAAAGAAACAAGTTGTTTTTGTGAATTAAAGAAATACCATCCATCATCAACCTTTGAACGAAGAACATGCTAGCCTATTAGAAGTATTGTCTCAAATGATAGCAAATCAGCAACAAAATTAAAACATTATGCACAACTTTCACCGAAACCTCCCTCCACTTTATAAAATCCTTTAGATTGTGGATTTTATTAAAGAAAAAAAAATAAAGACTTGGTTGTGTGTATTTTTTGACTATTCTACATATAGGTATAATAAGCATACACAAATGTATAGTAATAATAATAATTAGGCGACCGGTGATGTGAATTTAGGAGCTGAAGCTTGAGCTTTTTTTAAGTTTGAGGTCGCTTGGGGTATTTTTTGAGGGTGGGTTGGAAATAAATCAGCAAATAAGGAAAATTAAGCTTTATCTACCGACTACATTGTTGTAATAAGTGGTAATTAAGGCATTATATTGCTCACTACTAATCTTCTCACGATCTCGAGTTCCGTCTCAATTTGCCTCGAGAAATTGAGAAACTTGAGATTATGTACAAAACTACGAAAAATAATAATATAGCTACTAAATGTACGGAAACATAATCTCAAGAAGCGATGTTGGTACGTTTTAATACACAAAGTCAGATTAAGACAAGGACGAAACATACGTATTTAAGAGAAATAGGCCTTAAAATTATTTTGGCGAAATTAAAATCAAATCATGGATTTATTTGTGTTGATTTATGTAAAAGAAAAAAAACTCCAAATCACTCTTCGTCAGTTTTAGAGATCACGACCACAGCTATTCAAAAAAATCTAGTATGGAAAAACAAATAAAATTGACAAAAGGAAAACTTTTTTTAAAAAAATCTATCCATTATTGATAAATATTTAGCAGCACTATGTAGATTACGGCAGTTTATATATTAGAATATCAATAAATGATCGGAGTTTCCTCCCATTAAGGAATTATTAAAAATGATCTTAAAATGGGGGTTTTACCTCATATTCTTTTTTTCGGACCTATTTGATTATGCAAAAATTCAATTAATTTAGGTTTTATAATAATTGGGTAGTACTTTTAATTGAAATACGTAACCTCATATTCGAGATCCCATTTTTGCGATTCACATGTACAGACTCGGTCGTAATATTGCTTCAGAACCTCTTTTACATCATCTGCATACAACCAAGCAAAGTAATGTACGTTTCGGTCAAAACTCTACAACAATACTTATATACACCGATAACAATAATCATAGTATTTCTTCAATTTTCTGCATGGTTGTGAAAATAAGGATGGTAATCTGCAGTAAAGTAAAACTCTCCCTGCAAAGCCGCATTTTATCTTGCGCCAATAATATTTGCTATTGCATTCCAAAACGATCATGATCCCATAAGCATCATGAAAATTTAAAAAAAAAATGTGTTGCAGTTTACTTAATAGCTTTGCGGTACTCTAATATTTATAAAGCCTATTCAACACTACATTTTATTTCCACTCCAAAACTTGTGAGATTTATAAAAAAGGTTTACTCTTAAAGAACTTGAAAACTCAAATAACTTAAAAATAATTTCATTTTAGGCAGCTATCATGTTATTTGTGTTTCTATTTAATTACAGAGCTTCTACCTTTGCGATTTGCAAAAAATTAATATGTAAAAAAAAAGTTATAGATAATCAATTCAGGCTTATTGTCAGTCATTTTTTTTACCTCGTAATCTTTAACAAGATTTTCCCTTTCAAGATCATATTTGGCACTCTCTAACTTTGAAATTTTCGTGTGATATTCAGTACAAATCGTTTGGAGTTCCGCTAGAAATAACATATCCAATGATAAATTTTGCACATAGTGGATGTTTGACCATATCTGACTTTCTCCAATATGTGGTAATAATGATACAAATACATGTTTATCTAAAAAATACTTAGTTTTGTCTGAAGGGTGGGCGTGGATCGTTTAACAAATCAATGTGTTTTTTTTGGAGCAGGATTCTCATTTCATGCAGGAATAAGTACAATACTTAATATGCAAAGCGATGACGGTTTTCAGGTTCAAGGGTAAAGATATTCAAATGTCGAAAATATTACAACTCTAGCAGGACGTCACATAGCATAGCAGACTGGATTTACAATCAGAATATAATAATAAGGGTCGCATTCCTGCTGGGCATTATAACAAAGGGGAAAAAGTCTTCAAATCATCATCAAGGGAAAGTAACAGTTGCATTCTAAAGACGTCAATTTGATTAAAGTCGGTTTGGGATTCTTACATGAAACTCCTTGAGAATTCCTGATGTTTCCAAATCCCATTTCAAACTTTCTAACTCATCACATTTGGCCTTATAGTCCTTCACAATTGACCTCAGCTCGTCTATGTGATTGTTATATAATCATAATGTTATTGGAATATTTATTTGCTTGTTATTTGTTGTTTATGGACGCTTTTGCATCTGTCTACCCTTATTAATTAAATAAATGGACGTCATGTAATGGTTCTCACATTAAATCTCAAGTTGCCTCATAACCTTTTTATAATAATATTTAATTACGCAAATGTAGGTATATATTGTTTAAAATTCGTAGCCTGCGATAATAACTGATAGATACAGCAACATAATAAATACGAAATAAAAATGAAACGGAAAAAGTATAAAAGGAAATAAGTATAAAAAGCACTAAAAGAGCAAATCAGGATACTTGACTAGAAATACGAAACTGAAAATGAAATAAAATGATTCGTTATACAAACCTCGAAAAACTGCTAAAAAGCTAAATTAATAAAATGTGTTTAAAAATTCTATGCTATATGGTCAGTGTTCACAATATGTAATTGCATGCAAAGTGATTATTTGGTGAAAGTGTAGTGAAAGTGTGCGATTGTGTGCGTGTATTGTTGTTCTTGTGTTCATCTCTTTTGTGAATAATCAAAAGTGTAATAATTGGTAAATAATATTAGCCACCAACATGAAATATACACAAATGGCACAATATATATTGTTGATTGTTGTTTTGAAAGAAATTATTCCAACTTTGTTGAAAAAAAATGAAAAGTGCTGTGACATTCAAAATATAGAGATTACATACACTGACTACGGTATCACATTCTTTTAGAAGAGCTAACACTGAGCATGCTTTTTGTGTTTTTGGGAATGTTCTAACCTCAAAGTCTTTACGAGATACTGCAAATTCGAGATCGTATTTCTGTTCTTCAAGGGTGGCAATCCGCTTATTATAATCCTGGCAAATTCCTCTCAATTGATCTGTGTATTTGTGGACACATTTAACAATCTTTAAACAACCACATGACAAAACACGTCATGCTTTCCCTAACTTTCTCCATATATAATTATTAACCTTAAAAATTTAAACCTTATAATTGATAATGTTCTAAAAGTTGTAAAGTATCCACTTGATAAGAAAAAATAATTTTTCGTTACCTT
Source organism: Proisotoma minuta (assembly GCA_034698145.1). Lineage (NCBI taxonomy): Eukaryota > Metazoa > Arthropoda > Collembola > Entomobryomorpha > Isotomidae > Proisotoma > Proisotoma minuta. The sequence goes on from JAQIXN010000729.1 coordinate 7,645, forward strand.
CACTGGCATCATCAAGGTTTTTTGGCTTGCCACAACGTTCTTCAATGATTCTCCTCCTCTCTGCGGCTTTCCTCTCCTGCTCTTTCTTCAATTCTTCTGCGGCCTTTTTACGAAGGAGCAATCGGAGCTTCTTCTTTCTCTCAGGGGTCATGAAACCCTTTTTCCCCTTTTTGGCCGCCGCCTGTTGTTCCAGACGCGCCCTGACCTCCGCCTTCTTGGCGTCGATCACGGCCTGTTTCTTCTTCCGCTAATTGTCCATCAAACATAATATTATATGGATATCCTCCTTTTTATTTAAGATTAAATAAATCATAAAATAAACTACTGGACTGGCCTAACCACACCCAAACTATAACTATCTCATTTTCCCCAGCATTAATTTTAGGATGTGATCTCATTCTTGCTTTTCCGGCATATGAGTTGTATTTCTTCTATCCGAGTTTTATGCAAGTAAAGCTAAACAGAGTAAACTATGATATTTGCAGTGTGGAGAAAATGTTCTAATTTTAGACGCCTATGTAACACTAAATGCTAAAAAATATCTGTAATAGTTGTCTCTTAAAATCGGTTAAAATGATGCGAAATGCAAATTCTTTTCTCAATAATTCTCTAAATCAAATGCAAGCAATAGATAATTTCTGCCATGAAATATGTGATTCAACAGTTATTTTGACGATGATCTCAAAATTTCTTTGCAGCAAATGATGAAAGGCTGAAAATAAAAAGAAAATACAATAATTACATGTTGTTAATTTGATTGGCTTTTATAAAATTATATAAATTATTCTTCAATAATATGTTGTAGCTTTCACCTAATTATCATATAGAAATATGAGGCAAAACGTACTTACCTTACCTCCTCGTCCGACATGGTTGTTTTCGAAAGTGGTTCTTGGGTCTCTCGAAATCAATCTGCCAGAAATACAAACACCAAAATTATCATTAAAAACTATTAAGAAAACTCTACCACTTTACATTGCAGATCATGTAAAATGACACGATAAAAATAAAATTGCGTGTCATAAAAATATCTTTATATAAAAATGCTTATTTGCAAATGGTTATTTGATTGAGAATTATGTAATTATTATTATTGTTTCACCAGTCACTAGAATGACAATTTTCAGGAATTATGAAAATGTTGAGAAGACACCTACCTATTCTCCGCGAAGAAGGAACTGAAAAGCAAAGAAGCTGAGACGGAAATGGGGACCAGGCAGAAATAGACGAGCTCGGAATCCTTATTTGGCTTGCACCACTTTCTATTTTTACACGGCAGCCCATCCACAAACATATACACAAATCCCCCAAAACGATCATTTCCCCTCTCACCCGTAGACAAATCTAGTATGAAATTCCTCATGCTAGTTTCATTGTTTTCTTTTTTTTGCAATATTGTAGGTGGATATAGCAAAAGTTAAAAATCTCATGTAAATTGTTCAGAAATTATTTATTCGGATAATTGGGAATTAAAACTATGGTCTTCTACTGAGGAAAAGTACGAATTAAAATCTAAACGCAAAAGAAATTGACCAAGATGTTGTCCACTTTGAGGATTTAATGAAACTGCCTGCAAAAGATTAAGTAAAAGATCCATATGCCTTTTGAAATCAGTTGAAATTTGTAAAATTTCTTTTGACGCCCCTTCATTAATTGGTATTTCTTTCATTTCTGAAAGTTGAATCTGCTTATTCATGTATCTCACAAATTGATTACAAACTTCAATTGTTTCTTCCACGAAATGGGAGATCTGTGTCTTGTGACGAAATGATTGAGTTAAAATGCTGCTTTGAAATCTTGCATGGGCCACTCGAATCTGTTCAAAATTGTCGCTTTTTGTAATAGTATCTGATAATTTTTGAAATTCATTTTCCAACACATCTTCCTGAAAAGTAAATAAAACCAATGTTTGTCCAATACTAAAAATTGTCTAATTGAAATCAATTAATGACTTTAATAATAATATTTACCTGTAAGTAATGTTGGAGGTGATCAATAAAATGGCTCATTATATTTCTCAACTCTGCTGGTCCTTTAGGAATAGGGAATCGAAACACTTTTCGTGTGTTCATCCACAACAGGTTCAAATCCATTTGTAATCTTCTAACTTGTAAAAGAAATACAAATAATTCATTGTACTTTTTAACTGATTCGTGAGTGAAAAGAATATCCAGTGGCCATTCGTCTTCCATTTTTAGTGTCATATTTGCTATGCAATGGGAAAGTGACTTTATAGGATGGCCTGAAAATTATAAATAATTATAAATATTTTTTTCTTGTTATGAAACACAAATTATACTTGGATCAATGTGAATAGATATTTGTATTCTCTGAAGAATCTCCTCTTGAACTTGTACTCTTCCTGCAGCTACCGTAAAAGCCTGACTTATATCTATTAAAGTAAAAATACAGTTAATTATTATTAATTATTTCTAACCTTGAACTATGATTACATTGATAATGTTTTATTACAAACCTGCATTTAAGGACTTTTTCCCCAAAGGAAGTTCTTTGATGTTTAATAAAAAATCATGAAACAATTCACCTCGGCCAGTCAAGTAAAAGTCTTTGACAATCCCCAAATGTTTTGAAAGATCTGTTTCAGTTACAACTAAATGATGCAAATCCTAAAAGAAAAACGAAAAAAGTAGAAAATATTACAGCCACTCAATTCCCTTACTTTTCCAACGGCTGTAGCTAATTCTCCTATGGCACTATCTAAATCTTCAGTCCGAAAAGTGTCCATAGGTAATGCATTCAATTTTTCAAAAAACACTTTCTGTTTGGCACTTAAAGACAGCTTAAGCCTGGCTTCTGAAATTAATTTATTACATTTATCTCATCCAGTTTCAAAGATATTATCATAAAAATACTCACTTTCCGACTTTCTTAAAATTCCGATTGCATGTCCAACGAACAATATTTTTTCTGTCAATGCAACAGAAATATGAGATGGGACAACCGAATAATCTACAAAATACTTTTCATTTCCATTATCATCCTTTGATGGATTCGTGCTCAAAACGCTTTTATCCGAATCATTAGAATTAGAAATGGATACAGATTGGGACTTTTTTTGAATGAAAAATTCATCATAATAATCAAATAAACTTCCAAATAAAACCCAGTTGGTTATTTGTTTGTATAAAATCTTATTTGCCCAAGGAATCAACCTGAATGAAAAAGTTGCCATTTTTATTTTCCTTTGTCTTTTTAAAAATTGATTTCTTACGGTTTGAGCTCATCTTGGACTGGAATGTTAACATCAAAATGAGACTTTACAATTTCCACAATGACTGCAGAGCTTTTGCTTTGTACCTCTATCTGAAATAGTTATAATTTTTAGATATTGGTTTGGTCTTACCAAGAAAAACGTAAAAAAAAATAAAATACCTTTGCAATTAGGGATACTAAAACGGTAAAAAGTTGTCGAAAAGGTTCCATTTTTGCCCTGACATGAGTGACGGTTATGTAAGGGTCTTCTAAAATTCCCAATTCCAACCTTGACACTGCATCAAGATACTTTTCCAAAATTATGTTGATCCCATTACTAACGGAGCTGATGTACAGACCCACGGGACCCTGTTTTTCGTCCACCTCAACTGTAGTTTGTCAATTTTGAATTTGTGTTAAATCCTTTATATGCAAACGACTATGTAATTTTTGATTGTTACCTTGTTGTTTACGGTGAACAAATTCTTGAATCTTTTTGTATAAGGTTGCAATTTCAAGGATATCTGTTAGAATTTGAAGCTCAGATGGATGGATAAGTGGTAACTGGAGGTTTTTATTAATCTGTAATCAAATTCAAGTGAAAATTGGTCATTTGATCCCAAACCTTTCTTGTGCTTACCATGATGATGTCCCCGTCGTACTGGAACACGTCCCCCGTGTACCCACCCAACGTGAGGATAAGCTCGTGGAACATTTTACAATGTTTTGATGAAGACTGTCAAAGAAGCAGAGGGAAAGCAGACCGCTGTGGATTCACAATTTACCGTCTCAATGTGCCTCTTCTTCTCCTTTGTCTATACATGCTTTCACTCAAATATCACTTTCTCCCCTTGATTTTACGCTTATCGGTAAAAATTGCTCAATTTCTCTACACTTTCCAACATGTATCAATAATAAAACTTATCAACAGTTGTTTTTGGCAAGAATTCTCTTATATAGTTTAAAAGAGCTCAGACATTTATTAATCGCATTGTTGCATATATTGCTAAACAGTATAAATTATAATTAGCAAATAATCTGCAGCCAGTCGAAGGTTGACATGTCCTAAAATCCTGAGAAGGAACAAAATTATTTCGACATGTGCAATAATTATATACACATGATGCGTTCGGGATGCATCTTTGCATTTTCCTCAGATCACAAGATTGTCCAATTACCCCAGGGGGATGATAGCCTTCTTCAGGGGGGATTGTAGTACTAGGGTCAAAAGTAGAAGGTGAAGGTGTTGTAGAAAATGTCTTTGTGGTCCAGTCACTTGACCCTGTCGTTGACGGCGGCGCCAGGGTTGTTGGTAAACTGTCGTCTCCGCAAAATCTCTCGTCGTTGGGCAAACCTTCAGGTGGACACATGCAGTAACCGGTAAGACCATTTTGAGACACGCAAATTGACCCTGAAACGCATTCTTTGGCCACTCCAACAATGGGCTCTAAAAAACAGACTCCTCCGTCCACAAGACTGAGACAGGACTTTGACTGTGGGTAGTACAACATGTCCTCAGGATCTAAACAAATGCACTCTGATTTGTAGCAATTCATCCCAACCCCACATTCTGGGGTTGTGGTACAACTCTCAGTTTGAAAAGGTGAGATTGCTGTAATTTTTTGAGTGAAAGTAACAATAATTATTAGAAATATTACAATGAGAAAGTTGTAATGCTTCATGATGGTTGTAAAAACGACACTTTTATTGGTATTTTGATATTACTGCTGATACTAATTTGATAATTTTGATGCTGTCAAATTTCAATATAATTATCTTATCAATTGAATGAAACGAGACAAATTACTTCCACGCAGGCAGAGGCAGAGAGTACATTATGTTTGCCCAAGGAATTTTCCCTGAAGTGTGCCAATCCAAAACATGATTTTCTGTATGTTCCAGCCAAAAGAATTTGATGGTAGGAATTGCCATATCGTTCCACACAGTTCTATTGTGAATAATCCATTGAGCCTCCAATTCATTGTTCATTGAAATTGCTAATTTTTCTGCATGTCTCAAATTCTTTTCTGCTTCCACATTCCGAGATCTAATTTTGTAGTAGTAAGCCATGAGATGCAAGAACCTTGGTTTAAGGACCGGAGCCACTTTGGTCGACTTTGTGAGAGATCTCATCAACTCTTTTGATGCATTCCTAGCTTTGGCAAAATGTTGATATCGTTTACAATCCAAGTAATGATTGACGAAAATTAGTTGGCATTCCAATAATTTTAGCTCAGCAGAAACACTCAGAAAAGTTGAAAGCTTTGGTCTATGGGTTTCGGCTGCAGTTAGCCATTTGGTGGAAAGTTCCCATTTGTTGTATCTAGCATACCAAAGGGCCAGGGACGCCTCAATTGTAAATAAAACTTCAAAGTCTCGGAACAAATTCCCCTGAGCTTGCCAATCGTGGTTTGTAACAAAGTTTTCACAAGAATTAAATGTCTCCAGAGGATAAGCAGTACGCAACAGAAGGTCCAGGCAGAGTGCATAATAAATTGCGCTTGCTGCCCAATCATCCTATTAAAGAAAGTTTATGAGAAAAAATTGGAAAAGGGCAATTGTCCCATAAGTATGTTTTTGTATATGTACCTCTTCATCTGCAATGTACCACAGCTTTTGGAGAGCTTGGATAAGTTCTGGAATTCTTAATCCCATCATCAATGTCATCACAAGAGACGGAAGCAATCGAACCATTGAACTATTATCATGAACAGCTTGAGCAATTCTTAAACCTAGATAGGCTGCTTCTGCGGCTTGAGAAATTGAACCACGACACAATCTACTGTATGTAATTGCTTGAAAAAGTCCTGCAGTTGTCAAAAGTCCAGCAGGATCCAACTCTTCATTTTTATCAAAAGATTCTCGAATAATGTCCAAACTCAGTTTTTCATATCGTTTGGCTTCATTGTGATGGGCCATGGCAGTGTGAGTTGCCATCTTATTGCTAAAATCAAACGACCCGATATATATGAATCTTAACTTCCAAAAATTTCTATTATTTTGTTTAATTTTTGCGTACCAATATGCCGGAATTACATCGTGCATAATGTCCCCATATCGTTCTGCAGTTATAACTTCCCAGATACTTACAAGCAAAGCCATTTCCAACTTTTTGTCTCGTTTGAAAATTGAATGGAGGTAGCTCAAGATACGGAGTCTTTTTAACCACACCATGTCTTCAGGTTTTGACGAAGATGTGCCACCCCCACAACAATACAAATATCGGGTTGCCCACAACCTTGTCTTTGCTTTTACTAGAGTCGAGCGTTTGACTGTTTTGTTATCATTGTCAATGTTCAACTTTAATCCCAGACGAGCAAGGGAATTTATGAAATAATCTCTGGATATTGCATAGACCCCAAGTTCAAAGTATGCGAGTCCATTCAAATATTCCATTTGACCTTCTATTTCAGTTTCCTCATATTTTACATCATCAGGATCGTCTTTGTCTGGATGCTCAATCTGACCGCTTTTAATAGATTTCATTAGACCTGCAGCGTCTTCCAAGTGAATTAATCCTTGGTTGCCATTTCCAATTGTAATTATATGCTCGGCAGCGTCGAGCAAGTTTACCAAACATTTTCCATATTTTTTTGACTCTCTGTAATGTTTCACCTTTTCGATGCAGACCTTTGCCTGAATTGCTTCACATTCACACAGTCTCAGGTCAACTGCGTCCAATGAGTTTCTGCTCTCACGCTCTGAGGTTGGGTCATTTGGATCTGTCGGGAGATTAGTAGTATCTCCTCCTTCGGGTCCTGGTTCCAAGCTTGGCTTCAAATTAACATATGTACCATCTTCAGCATCTCTCAAAAGTTTCAATTCTTCGTTTAGTTCTCGTTCTGCATCCTCGTCCCATTTTGAGGAGATACAACATTTGTGCTTTTTTTCTTGCATGTCAATTTTACGTAGTAAAGAAAGTATTTCAAATTCAATTTGAGCAATTTTTGAGCCATCATTTTGAAAACGTTTTTTCATTCCTGCAATTTGTGTTGTAAAACTTGCTCTTGTTCTTCCTTCTCGCTTAATTTGATTAAAACTTAATCCTGGCATTTGTCCATCCGTCTTTCTTCGAGCATTTGCTGCGGCCCTGAGAGACTCTTCATTGTCCATTGTACCCAACTCTGTTCCTTTTAATACAATTCCATATTCAAAAGCACTATTATGACCTCCACAGCTTTCACATTTTGGAGATCCAGAATCCAAATATTTGGCTGCCTTCAAATGAAATTCTTTTCTTTGATCTTCAGTCATTAAATCGTAAACAACTTCTGCAAGAGTGTCTTTTACAAACTCCATGTATTTGCAACTAGGAAGAGAATGAATAAATAATTATTATTAATAAATAAAATAAAGATGTTGTAGGTTGTAGTAATAAGAAATCATATTATAATTTCACCTCCAATATTTTGGTCTTTTTATCATGCCTTGGCTTGTTCTTGAAGAATTATCATGGAAAGATTCTTTGCAAAAACAATCGGGAAGGGCACTTTGATCTTTTTTGGTGTGAACTCCAGATGCACAACGAATGTATCTTGCTTCCATTAAATGATTAAAACCAGCTTCATATTTTTTAGCATTCATCTGGAATGTTGGAAGGATCCGTGTGGTCATTAATCTGCTAAACTTTCTTCCGCATACAGATGCACATTTTAGAATGATTTGTTCATTTGAATTCAGTTCATCATAAGAATCGAGCAAGATTTCATGAAGTGTCCCGTGTAGCTGAATGTGACCAATATTTGTCCCGGATTTGACAACTAAAAGCCTTTTTGAGGGGTCGATGTCTTCCACTCCAGAAGTTATTCCAGATACAGAGTCTTGGTGAAGAACTGCTGTAGATTCGTGAGCATTTAGCGTCATTTGACTTGCAGTCACTGCGTATTCATCGTCACTTGCCCACATCTTTTGAGTTTTATTCCGTTTTGTTTCCGCATTGCTCAATTTTTCCAGCATTGGTTTGTCACAATACACCATCGTCATTGTTTTCTTTGCTGAAGCGGAATACTTGAGCACCCCAGTTCTCACCAACTCATGCAAAACTTGATCACACCAAGCAGGAACTCCTTGACTTTTAGCCATCAAAATTTTCTCTAAATCTGCTGGAATTGCTGCAACTTCCATAATTTGACAGGCTAACGTTTTACAGTAAGAAGGATCCAAGCCATTTAGTCGTACTACTTTGATATTTTTATTGTGGTAAATCTGATTTGCAACAGATTCAGGGATCTTTGCAGTGCCTGTTGAATTTCTTCGTATTGTTAAAAGACAAAATATGTGAGGATTTTTAGCCAAAGCCAAAATATGTTCCCAAGATGGTACCTATGTAAAATAGAATTGAAGTCAAATAAAAACTAAGGACTAATACATATATAGAATAGATTATTTTGTTAAATTGTACATCAAGAAACTGAGCATCATCAACTGCAAATATGACGAGATTATCTGGACAAAATACGGCAAGTAAAGCGGACAAAACATGTTGGGCATATGTTTGAGTGGCTAATGAGTCAAGATTGGCATATTTTGGGTTCAGAGGAAATTTGGTATGAAGAATGTCATTGACAAGACAAAGTTCGGCAGCAAGATCTTGTTCTTGAACTTTCTTTCGAATATAATCTTCTCTTTCTTGAGTGGTTCTGAAACCACCAATTCCTACTGCATCCATTACAAGAGAACTTATTCCAAAAAGAGATCCAGTTGAGACCAAATTCATTCCCACAGAAAATACTTGGACGTTTAGTTTCTCGGCTTCATCAATGCAAGCAGCAAGCATTCTACTTTTCCCAATCCCATTTTCCCCTTCAAATGCAATCACCCAAATTCCTTTTGACACTACTGTTTCTTTCATTAATGTAGTCCCTTTGGCTATAGACATCATTCGAATGTGGTCGCTCAGCTCTTTCTGTGTTTTAGAAATTACTTCCTTGAAAAAGCGTAGTTCTGCTTCTCTTCCAACCCTGCAAATATTTCGTTTGCTTATATAAAAACGACAAATTTCGAAAAGCGATTGTATATAAAATATATGTATGTAATAAATCAAATACATTGGATATTGAAATGTAGCAATTGAATTATCTTCTTGTGTTTCAGCATTTACAAATTCAAAAATTTTTCCAGGGTTTGCAATCCCTTTCAATTCTTTGTACTCTTGTAGTTGAAAATTTTCTGAGGGGAGTTTTGAGTGATAAGCTGTGTCTTGATCGCAAGTAACTCTTGCAGGATAATAACACATGAGTCGAGCAGCCTTGTTGACTTTTCTCCCCATGACCGTATATTCTTGTCTTCTCAAGTGACCAAGGACGCCTGACCAACATGAGCCTGTCGTGACTCCGATTGACACTTCCTCAACTCCTCGAATCCCCAAAAGACTTCGTCGGCAAGCATGGCTAAATTTTAATGCATGCGTGCACTAAATTTATAAAAGATTATGTGTTGCTCTTGTGTTTATCATGAAATTGATGATAATTCATTGATATAAACCTGATGTTCATTTATGTAGCCAGGAAGGCCAAAGACCACAAGATATGTCAACCCTTTGTCAAACATGATGACTTTTGTTAATGCCCCCTGCATTTTAGTTACTCCAGTGTAGACCTTATTGAAACACTTGTTAACTATTTGAATCATGTTTTCTCTGTACGGAAGTCCATCATGGCTCATTGGTGTCGTCTCAATATGAATGAAACATATGCAAACCACCCGAGACTCGCTCAGATATTCCAAAGGAATGTCATCGTCTACTTTTCTCAATACTGGGGGAATGATGAATTTTCGCATAAACTCTTCAGCCTTGTTTTCAATTCCTTCAGAAATTGTTGGTCTTACAATATCTTCCATACCGCTTGCTTGAAGACTCCCTCTTCTTGCGTCCCCTCTATTATTATGTTGAGGACTTTTAAAAGGTCTTCCACGTTTTTCTGGGTTGAGGAAATTTAAAATTTGGGTGACCACTCTAAATGTGTTATCCCTGACGGTGGCTTTATAATTTGTAGGATGGCAATATGCCCATGCAGAACCGTGAAGGACAACTTCTCCGGAAGTGCAATGCTTTTCTCCATCAGAAGCCCCTTCAACTCCAGGTCCAAAACAAACATAGTGTTGATAATTCTCATTTCCTATTCCACAAAAATGTGTGAGCCCAGCTCCAATTCCAATTTTAACTCTAATTGTAATGTCAACTTCCTTGCATAGGTAAGAGCCATATTTTTCTTGGATGTATAAAGCACAGTCTAAGAAAAAAAAATTAAATCTCTTACAACACTAAAATAATATTTCCTTAAATTTATGGCCACAATAAATTTGCAACTAACCCACAGCCCTTTGAACATCTTCTTGGTAATCGTCTGGATTCGTTATCCAAAATGCAAGAAATGCGTCTCCTGCATATTTGACAATGTCTCCTTCGGCACGTAAAATGCATTCTGCGAGTGGTCCAATATATCCCATAAGTGTCTTTGTGAGTTGGTCAGTTCCTCCTTTGCCTTTGAGACTGTATGCTTCCGTTAAAGCCGTAAAGCCAGAAACATCCACCATAAAAACCACTGCATCCGAACTATTTTGGTAAGGAGTTTTCTTTGTCGAGTCTTCTTTGAGAATAAAGTCGGGAACAAATGATGCAAGCTGTGTCAACTTCTTTAAGCTTGCTTGATTCTTTTTTATCATCTCAATTTTATTGACAACATAGTTTTGTAACTCTGTAACTCTTGTCTGGTTGGCCAAAGAAGCCTCTCCCATTGACCTTGTGTCGTGAGTGCTTCGGCCTGTTCCAGAGATTTGCATTCCTGATATTTTTCGTAGTGTCCTTGTTGATGAAGATACAGGATTAAGTGAATTGGAATTAATGGGATTGGCTGCCTGATGTTGTTGTGGACTGATGTCTTCGGGGACAATAATTTTTGGGGGCCCTCTGGACGGCCCAGCGCCTTTTGAAGAAGTCATTTTCAAAGTGATTAGAAAGTTATCATGAAATAAGTTTGATTCGAGTTCTGTTTTGAAACTTATTTTATTTTTTCATATAGAAAATCATGGAAATTTTACCTCCATGACTGCTTATGCAAAAAAATTGAGGTCGATACTCAAGGAAATTATTATTATTTACTTGCCAAAATGACAGATGGAATTTTTGCTAAATTTTATTCAGTAAAATAATAATTTTAAAGATATCTGTATACTGCAAAAAGAGCAGAGGTGAAAGTGAGCTTTGTTGAAATCGTTGCCCAAGTCGCCCCATTTCCATTTCCATTGTCTGGTGGAGCAGTACCAGTTGGTCTATGGGTTGAAGTTATCTGGGGGAAAAGCGGAGGTCGCCCAGTTGTTGGCCTAATTGTTGAAGGATTATTGATGGCATCGTTTTTGACACATTTTCTTGTTGCAACATCTTCGTCAAATCCATACAAACAATTACAGGTTCCAACGGCATTTGTTTGCCGTTCTTCTTGGGTTAGAAAACAGTCAGAATTTTCGACACACATCTTCCTCCCCAGTCCTGATTCATCCATGAAACAAATAGCTCCAACTTTCCCAACGCAGACTTGCAATTCGGCATTCCATTCTGCATCTTCTCCCAAATTGCATTCGCAAGTTCCCATTGTAGAACAGCTCACAGTTCTTTCATGAAGTCGACAAAAAGTGGGAGCAAGAAGGGAATTAGGGCTGCAAGATTCTCCATGCTCTGCAAATTTTACTTGTCCTTCGGTACAGGATATAAGTACCAAAATAATCCAAAATAACTTGCTCTCCATTTTAAAAAAATATCTTTGGCTAACCACTATACTTAAAGATCGATTTATTTTTTTCTGTTTTGGAGAGTCAAAAAAAGACAAGTATTCAAAACAAGTTATCAACCAGGTGTGGGGTTCATTCAAGTGTTATATCAAAAATGGAGAATTTGTACGAGATGCATACATAAACCCATTATAAAATACAGGACACACTTTTATTGTCCAATACCTTGATCAATAAAGCATGCAACATCAATTAACCATGATAAATTAATAATGTTATCATGAAATTAAATATCATATCTATCTGTCCTGCCTTCCTATCTGAGAATAAATGCCAATTAAACTACTCACTGCTGTGACATTGTACCACTATTGTATGTGCAACTAACTACAACCAACAACTGAAACAATGATTTATAATTAGAATTTACAGAAAGCATCCATGATGCTATATGCCTTTGATAGCATATGTCATACCAATTATTGCATAATCTTTTTTACCAAGACAATTTTGCTTTCTCCGAGCCAGCTTTTGCATTTTAGTTTACTAATAAATAATTTAGAATTTTATTATTCTCTAAAATGGTTATATTAGCAGGAAAAAGCGAAGTGACAGCTCCTCCGTCTTCTATTTCCGGTAAATTATTTAACCTAATAAAATCGGCAATAATGCATATATCCATATAGCATGTCTTTTGTTTTCACTTTAGTGATTCAAACGGAAAATCAGTCTTCAGTGAGTACAATAGGAGGCTTGTCAAATTTGATTGGATTTAGTTCACAAAGTTTATTAGACAATAACAACAATGACAAGAAATCTACAAAAACGCCTCCTAAAAATGCAAATACTAAAATGTACGCAGAGAAAGTGTTTAGATGTTTCGCTCCTTACCAATGGTTTATGTACGCTTTGTGCCGTTTTCCTCTCCAAGGCCGAGTGACGCCTAATGGTTTCAAGTTTCAGTAAGGGATAGTGTAATACATATAGTATTTAATTATTAATTTTCGGTGGCAATGATCGTTTTTGCATAGGTACGACAAGAAATCTATTCCAGCAATCACATTTGGAATTACTAGCGTCTTATTAGCAGTGGTCAGCATGCTCTTTGCCATCAACACATTCGGTTCCGCTCTTGATTTCCCACGGATCCAGCCGGCCAATGGAACTTCTAATACGGGACCCACTAATCCCAATAATAATAATATTACTAAACCTAATTTATCTAATAGTACTACTAGTACTAGCTCTAAAGCCGAAAAATACAAGGGAGACTACAGATTTGAAGAGGAGTACATTTTCAGGAGAAATGTTGTCCCGTTGATCATTCTCATCACTTGCCTATGTCATACGACTGTTGGAAGTTGGCAATTCTACAAAATGAGAAATTTTGCAGCCACATACTTTACATTTTGGACAGAGTTGGTGCAAATCATTTAATTAAACAAATGATTTTTTGCACAATTTAAAAACTTTACCATAGGGCTGTGGAAATTATAAGTATTGATGTAGCAAAAGGGGTCAAACGATACATGACCATTCTTCTCATCAGCTACGGTGCGTTTTTGATCATCTTCTTTGTCGTTTGTTCTCTGCGCTTTGCACCTGTAGCTTCTGGTGGTCCAGCTCTTCTTGCGATATTAACTCTGCGTTGCTTTTACCCAAAAATTCACACAAGTGAAAATTTTTGGGCTGCAAGGGGATATGGAGGCTTTCTGTTCTTTTACATTCTCATTTGCTCAAAGACATTCATGTTTTTATTTGTCCTCGTTTGTCGACTACTCAAAAATGCATTTGCTGTATGGAACTCTAGACTAGAAAAAGTTTTAATCAAAGGTTTATATGCATATAATAGAGAAAGTTTTTAAAAATATTATTACTGACTATATGTTGCAGACACGGAAAATATTAGTGGAGAAGATAAAGTTGCAAATAGAACAGAATTCGATCTCTTGTTTAAAGATCATGTCTGTATGTTAGATCTTTTGGAAGGAGCAGACGCATTATTTGCAAATATCCTTGAATCATATTACGCTTCTCAGGTGATAAGTGTAATATTTGAAGTTTACTATTTTTACCGGAGTCAAGCTGCTGCAGAAGAGTTTAAAGGTTTACAGAAAACGTTCATTTTGTGAGCATGCAAAATTATAACTTTCTCTTTTGGACAGGGGCGAGAAGATTGGATGGAGTCATCATAACTTTCTATTTAATTCACACTCTTGTAATTCTAATTGTAGTATCCATCACTGCTGCAGAAGTTGGTGAAGAGGTACATACATACATATGTAAATACGACTGATTAATAATAAATGGTCTCCAAATAGGCAATGGAAGGACTTGAAGTTTTGAGAAGAAAGGGCATGATGGGGGAAATGAATGAGGATGAATTGTATTTCGTAAGAATTACAGAGAAAGCTATATATACATATATATATGTAGAATCATAAATTATGCATATGTTTATTTTATGCCCTTAAAAGATGCTGAGTATGTATACAAGTTACACAGGACACTTTGAAACAGCTTTGAGTGGTGGGGGATATTTTTCACTAGACAAGGGATTTTTAGTCGCTGTAAGCCAAATATGCATACATAACCAAATATTTAAAACACCTTTTCATTTGTTCACCACGTATAAATTGAATTGTTTGATTGGCAGATCGTGGGGACTGTTTTCTCTTATTTTATAATCCTTATTCAGTTCACACCAAGCCTCATCATCACCAAATCAATTGATTCAAGGGTTGACAGATATGACATTGAAAGTTTACTCAAACAAGTAGAAGGAACTCGCGAATATTTTAAAGGTCTTAAGGTTGGCTTCATGACTCTTGATCCAAACAACTCATCATCCACATTTTCTGATATGTCATAATGTTAATTTATTGTTTCATCTTTATTGTTTTAAATAAAAAATGTCCATTCAAATATGAAGTTGCTTTAATTATTTATTATTTTCGCATGATTTGGGTGCAAAAATGGAGTGAAGAATTTGTTATAGGTTGGGAAAGAACCAGCAAAAGATAAAGATGTAGAGGAAAGAAATTCAAGTGGTACTTTTATAACGAATAACAAGGGCTCGAGTTATCTTGAGCTAATTTCCTGTTTTCAAGATCATTGTAATGCAGTAGTGAGAATAAATAGATATTTGAGGCGTTTTTAACTGGCTTGCGTGTATATACCCAACAAATTATTTAGTTTTGCAAACTCTCAAGAAATAATTTGCAAACACGAATATAATCATTTTAAAGATGTTATTAGCAAATTATAGAGTGATTTTGGTGATTTGTTCGTTTTGTTTGAACGACTTGATAATTTTATCCATAAATGCGCAACAAACTTTCTTGAAACAAAATCGCACAATTGCAAAATTAGCAGGGCTACAAATAATGCCTAGACTGGACAACAGAAATTCTGCGCCTACCTTTCCAGTTTTTGGAAGAAAGCCCAGTTGCAACAAACGAATTAGACTCATAAACGGAGTAACAAGATTCAGAGACAAGGGAAGCTTTGTTCGGTTTACATGCAGCCACGGCTATACGCAAGTTATTTTAATTTTGAAATATCAAAATAAGCATTTATTTATTATTTAAAAAAAATAGGCTTATTGGCTCATCAATTGCAGTGTGTTTACGAGAAAATTGGTCAGAACCACCTCCAATTTGTGTCAGTAAGTTTCTCGCTCTTGCCAACTCTCGTCATGCTTCTTGTACATAAACTAATATACAATGATTGTATGTAAAGCAATGATTTTTTTTAACTTATCAGAAGCTGGCTGCAGATCAATACTGACCCCTCCAAATGGCGTTGCAAGATTAATGTATGCGGGTGGAGTGGCAACATTTTACTGTCATGAAGATCATACACTTGAAGGAAATGCAGTTTTGTTTTGCGATGGAAGTCGATGGAACGCAACGGAGCCAGTTTGCATACGTTAGTGTCAATATTTATTGTTTAAAATAAATTATTATTTTATCCCATTACAATATATAGCAAACCTACCTCCAACTACAACTATGAAAATTTGGGAATGGGCTCAAAGAACAACTGAAGATAGCGAACTTTTCCCACCTGAAAATCCCCAATCCTGGGATTACAGTGATCAATTGGAAAGTTCAACAAATACTCCAAATATTCCTTCAACTACCCATCAATATTTTCATACAGAACCACCATCAACATCAACCACAAATGAATTACATTCATCGACATTGCATGAAACACAAGAAAATTTGATGTCAAGTAGTAGTAGTAAAACTTTCACTTCAGCTACTACTCCTTTCATCAAAACAACAATAATGACTTCAAAAGCAACTACGCAAACAACAATTGTCACAAAAGGACCAACTTTTACCACTCTGGCTTTAGAAACTTTTTCTTCGACCATTCCAACAACGAAACCGACAACTAATTTTCCACACCCACCAACCACTACTACTAAACAACAAACTGAAGCAACCACTCAATCAGCAACAACCATGCAAAACGATTATTCTACCACAACCACAGAAGAGTGGAAAGAACCATTTCCAGATGATACGTTTAAGAAGTTTGATGAAGAATTCGGAATTACTTATGAACCCCAAGCCCCAAGCCACGAAATTGTTCAACCATTTGAACCAATTTCTCCTTACAAGTTAGATGACAATTCAGAACACGAATATTACAAGAACATTGCTCATATCTCAATTATCGGAGGCATTGCACTAGGGACCTTGCTTGTGTTGGCAGTTATTGGTGGAATAGCATCCTATTTTTATATGCGAAATTTTGGGATCGCGAGAAGAAATGAAAATGAACTTGACGGCCGGACGTTATCTGACGCCAATGACGACTTTATGTGGATGATAGAGTCTAACGAGCCAAGGCAATCCAGATTGTGAAACGATCTAATAAACATTGTTTGGGTACAACTTGTATCAATTAAAAGGTTGCTGGAAATTACTTGCACACAAATAAATGCTATGACTCAAAATGAGATTAGACAAAAATTATTGTTTGATTAATCATTTACTTTTTATCTTCTATACGCAAATAAATTCTCATCCATTTACATTTCAGGGACGATTTGTCACTCGTTAGTGAATAATAAACAACATTTAAACGAGAAGCAAAAAATAACCCAAGTCCAGATAAAACTTCTTTAACCATGTAAAGAATTTTAACATTAGTAACTTTGTTTCAAAATAATAAATATCCGGGTGATTATCTAAATTTTCAGAATGTGCATTCTCTTTTGCATGGCGTGTTGTCCTTGTTGTTGCAAAAAGAGGAAAAACAAAATAGAAATAGCTGGGAAAATGGCAGATATTCCTTCAAACAAATCTGCTGTAACGACAGCTCCTCAGCCCACAAATAAAAAAATCGACAAACAAAATATATCTTAAATAATGGTCAGATCAATAAAAAAAATTAAAGTATAAAAATAAAATAAAATCATTGAACCCTTTGGAGTTCTTTTTTGTGAAATATGTCAATTGTAGTCGCTCTGCATGCTCTGAAATTGAAATCGGTAAATCCGATTGTAAATCTATCTTGAGGTTTGAAATAATCCAGTCCACGGCCAATTTTTAAAACCCAGCCATTATCCAATCTAAAATAACAAAAAAAAATTGATAAAAAAAGAAATTCCTTACATTGTTAGCTCAAGTCTCGTGCATACCTGATTTCTCTATCGTGCAAAACATCAGAAAATTGTATTTCTAATTGAATTGGATTACTTTTCCCAGGGATTTTTTGTAAAGATTTTCTGATGGAATCTAATCGTTTTGCTTGATCACCAATATTGTTCCCATCTTTTCCTGTTACCAATTTGACCTTTTTTAGCTGTGAACATTTAGAGATGCAGAGTTCCAAGAATCTTACAAGGTTATCACACTGCAATTTACATAACAAGTAAATATGTATTTAAAAGTGAACTTGGCAAATAAAATTTTATAATTTTATTGTAATGTGCAAATTACCTGATGGACAGACCTTATATAAGGGTCTTGAATCTCGACAGTGGTCACTGTATCTTCAAAAAATCTGGAGAAAACGGATTGGTATGAAAAACCTGTGGCGTCTTCTTCTATCTGGATTTGTTCTCTGTAATTTCCCTTTGATTTTAAATCTTCAATGTGTTGTTTTAACTTTTCTGCTCTCGTCATGTAATCTATATATTTAAAAATAATTAATGATTAGCTAAAATGATTGATTCAAAAAAAGTTTCATTTGTATGAAACAAAAATAAAGTAAATTTTTATTGAAATGAAAGGGTTTTCAAAAACAGTGGCAATCTTTCTGACCACGGACCATGGCATGTCATTAACAAGTCAGTCCTGAACTAAATGACGAAGGTCATACAAATCGGCATCTTCTTGGCGTGCCCTCATAACATAACCACTCATGAGACAAAGGATAGAGGGAAAGAGATTGAAAGGAGCTGAAAATAATTTTACCCATGCATTTTTTCCGGAGTCTCTCTTTGCGTTGGTCATCATTTGAAAACGTTTTGATAGTTTCTAGAAGAATGTGGATCCCTTCTTGATAACATACCAAGGACTCTGTGAAGCGCTTCCCTTCGTCCAACGTCACGGCACGAGTAAGAATTGAAATCGCCAAATTCACGCCGTCCATTTCTAAAACGATCTGTTTACTTAATTCAGGCTTCAGCTGGATCTTCTACCGTGGAAGTCAAGTTGACTTTGCCAACGTCCAGCTGCTGAACCCCCAAGCTATTTTTGATAACCAATTTACTATTTCCTGGCTTATGCTTCGCGGAGGGTATTTAAAGTCTTTGTTCTCTTTTTGGGGTAATTTAGCACCACGCTTATCTTTATCAGATAACTGACGACTAGCCACTTTATCAGATCTTTGTCAACCTGAAATAAAATGTCAAATCCAAAAGCCGAAGAGGCTGAAGCCGACAGCTATGCCGCAGTTTACGCAAAAGCATATCGCAAACTTGGAGAAGTAAGCTGCCACTCGACTTTTTTCAGACAAAATATATGCTATTAAACCAATTGTTTTAATTAATTTCCAGAAAGCAGCAGGTACAATCCGATTTTTTGACCGAAGTGGGGATGGAGAAAATTTCATCGTCTATGAGACGGATGCAAAATTGACAGCAACACACTTGTTTAAAACAAATACAGCAATCAAAAGTTGCAAAGATGGAGACAAGACGCTTGAATATGCATACATTAAAAGAGGAGAGTTTGAAGAATTTGTTCGAGAGTTGCTTCTTATCAGGCAATTCAGAGTTGAAGTTTTTGTGAATGAATCCAAAAGTAAAATGAGAGTTGAATGGGTCCCAAAATATAAGGTATATACGGGAATGACGTTTTCTGTATAAAAATGAAGCAAATCATAAGAAAAATTATAATTTATAGGCTTCGCCAGGAAATTTGGCACAGTTTGAAGACATTTTATTTTCAAGCAATTCTGAAATTAATGTCAACGTTGGCGTGATGGGAATTAAAGTAGGATATGTTGACCGAACTAAGGTATCAAAATATTTTTTAAAATTAATTTTCTGACAGATTTGTACATTTTTCAGACTGTTGGAGTAGCTCACATTAACATGAACGAGTGTCAAATACACTTGATTGAGTTTGCTGATAATGACAGTTTAACAAATCTCGAGTCTGTCTTGATTCAACTATCTCCAAAAGAAGCCGTATTTCCAACAACCAATTCATCAAACGAGGATGTAGTCACCTTGAGAAAGGTATATAACACTAATAATAATTTAATTTATTTTTTTAAAGTTACCAAAATACTTTCTAGATTCTGGGACGAAATAGAATTGTGAGCAATGAATTGAAGGGAGCCGATTTTGATACAAAAAATGTGGATCAAGATATGCCAAAATTATTGCAGAAAGAAAATGGAAAACTACAAAATCCTACTGCTTTTCCTGATTTTGAAAAGAAATTGGCCGTCTCTGGGCTTGCGGGTGCTGTAAAGTATCTGGAGGTATGATATTACCACACTATATGTGAAAAGCTCATTCTGTTTATATGTTATATTTTAAAACTTTAGTTGCTTTCTGGAGAATCTTATCTCAATCAATTCACGTTGAAACCATTTGATTTTGGACTGTATGCAAAGTTGGATTCCTCAGCCTGTCGGGCTCTTCATTTGTCCTTGAATTATTTGGAGAAAAGATCCAGAAATGACATATCTCTACTAGGGACAATCGATAAATGTCGTACATCTCAAGTAATTTCTTAAAAGTAGTAACGAGGGGAAATTTTTACAAATTTACTTTCATAACGATTTAGGGACACCGCTTAATTGCACAGTATTTAAAACAAACTCTGTTGAGCAAAGGAAAGTTGGAAGAACGCTTGGACATGGTTGAAATTTTGATGAACGATGTAATTTTACGGCAGTCATTGCATGAAGAGCATCTTAGAAGAGTTCCAGATTGTCAAATTATTGCGAGAAAACTACTTAAAAAGAAAGTTAACTTACAAGACTGCTACAAGTAATTATTTTATTTTATTCTAGCAAGTAGTATATATGCAAATATTTTTTTAAAAGTCATTTTCACTTTTAGAGCATATCTGTTTTTATCGAAAATGCAGAAAATGATGGATGATCTCAATTCTCATGAAAGTGACAAAAAACATGTGCTCAAAACATTGTTTATTGATCCAATTAATTCCATGAACGATGATTTGAACAGATTTAAAGAATTAGTTGAAAGCACTCTAGATTTAGATAGAGCAGAAAAGGGAGAGTTTATGGTACGGTCTGATTTTGACGATGTCTTTAAAAGTAAGTATAAATTAGTATAAAAACAAATCAATATTTTTTTAAAATAAATGTTCATTTATGCTAATACGTCTATACTTTTTTTATAGAAATAAAAAGTGAAATGGATAAAATCGAAAGTGAAATGGGAGATCTGTTGTACCGTGAAGCTCGAAAGCTTGGATTAGAAGCAAACAAAACCATCAAACTGGAGTCAAACAGCAATATTGGTCACTTTTTTCGTATTACATTAAAAGATGAAAAAGCAATTCGAGGAAACAAGTCGTTCGAAATCATGCAGTCAAAGAAAAGTGGTGTATCATTTCGAAATTCAGAGCTGGAACATTTTTCAAATAAGTACGATGCTGCACGTGCAAAGTATGAAACAGAACAGAAAACAATCGTTGAAGAAGTTTCTACAATAGCAGGTTTTTTCTTCTTTTTTAGATAATTGTTTTAAAATTTTTAAACTTATTCAATTGTGATTTTTTAGCGGATTATCACAGTTGCTTCGTAGAACTTGGTCGCTTGATTGCAGAGCTAGATGTTTTCACAAGTTTTGCCTATGTGTCTGCAAATTCACCTTTGCCATTCGTTCGACCAAAGCTGCTCGCAAAAGGCTCTGGAATTATACGATACAAGGATCTTCGTCACCCATGCATCGAGTCTCTTCCAAGTGTGAATTTCATTCCAAATGATGTCCATTTTGAAAGAGGTTTTACCATAACTTATTTTCCAACCCCAAAACATTGTTAAATGTTTTTTTTTTATGAAATTTCTGTTTAGACAAACAAACGTTTTACATTATCACTGGTCCAAATATGGGTGGAAAAAGTACTCTTTTAAGATCAATTGGAATTGCAACTCTTTTAGCCCATGTCGGCTGTTTTGTTCCAGCTACAGAAGCAACGGTTTCGATGGTAGATGCCATTTTAGCCAGAGTTGGAGCGAGCGATTGCTTAGTGAAAGGTGTTAATACGGAACATTTTATTCAGGCCAATATATAGCGGAAGTCGACTTTTTCCCTCTGGCTAAAATTCCTTCTAATGTACTATCTTTGTACCTTTTAGTGTCAATGAGACCTAAGTTCTCTGCATTTTGGCCCTCCATATACTGGAGAGGAAGAACGCCCATCCCCACCAAATTAATAAAAAAAAATTTAAATGATTTTTGCAATTTAAGTTTTTTTATGAAATGCCTGCATATAAGCTTATCTTTTGTTGTTTGTTTGGTGTTTTATCTCAAGACATGACAAAAGTAATATCACAAGCATCACACGAACAAAAAACGTTTTGCCATTTCTCTTTGAGTTTAATTAGCGAACACTTCTCTTCCACCAACTATTAATTATAAAAATCAATTTTCACGCAAAAAAAGTCACTGAGAGTGATCAAAGAAAGGTCACGATGGGGTCTTCTACCCCAGATCAGAGCTGCATGGAAAGTGATGGACGAAAAGAGTTTTTTAATTTATGCAAGGACGGATAGCTCACCCACTGATAAGAAGAAACCTGAGCAAGGGCCCTCTCTATAGTCCCCGTGTAAAAGTTAGGGGGTCGTTTA
>JAQIXN010000730.1:0-29858 GCA_034698145.1 Proisotoma minuta
GGCATGCGGTTATGTTTTGTCAATAGTCACCTATATTATATGGCGAGCTAGTCCCAACGTTTACAACGTTTTATTATTGTTAGCAGCTATTTCTTTTTTACTGTCAGCAGGTTTAAGAAATTTTATCTATAGATTTTAAGAAGAATGATACTGTGGAAGACTTTTCAAATGTTTGTGCTTTGATTTCACAAGACTCTGTAGAAGGATTTCAAGTGTAACACAATTAGATTTGACAAAATTGGCCATTTAGCATTATTTCATGTACCTGGTGAAAATCTCGTAAAAATTGTTTGCGTTTGAGGTTGTTCAAGACTGACCAAGTTGTATTTAATTTCTGTAAATCTCGGCATCTTTAAATCCCGTTACCAATCTCCATTTTTTAGTCAGCTAAAGCTAAATTGTCAAAAATTATCCAACTATGTAAAAAAATCTATTCCACTGATTTCGAAATAAGGTGCAATTGCAATTTACTTTTATATTACGTATGTAACTGAACGCACAGTTACAAAATATCGAAATGTGGTGCTATTTGATATACGAAGAGATGAATCGAACTTTTTTTTAGAAAATCATAATTAGTTATTAGTGTAATGGAACCGATGAAGATTAGAAATGCATATTATTAGTAGTAGAATTAATTAGTGTAATAAAAATCATTCATGAAAACAATGAAAAAAATGTTAGAAGCTGAACCGATTCCAAAATTAATCTTCTAAAATTATTTCTATTTGTCTATTCAAGTGTTTCTTCAAAATTAATTTAAAATCAAATTATTGTAAACCAAAGAAAGTAATTAGAGTCAAATTCAGGCTTTAATCTTGATTTTCTAATCAAATTTTATTGTGGAATCGGGGAAAGTTTGCTGAAGTGGTTTGTATTGTGTTCCATTTTAATGAATACATAAACTGTTGTATTAATTAGGAGTGTAGAAGATATTATTTGTTTTGTCCTCTCTCTTCTTTACTCTTTTGTTGAGTAGTGAGTGATTTGAAAGAAGTGATGATGTAATATGACATTTAATTTAGATTCTTGGATTTTAAAATTAATAAATGGAATCAAATATATAAATCTAAATCTTGTTTGACGTGGTTTTAATTGTCTACATATTCCAGCCCCTCTTGCATTTGTTCGCATTCAATAGACCTAATATTTATATAGTATAATTCCTTATTCATAACAAAACATTTTTTTTTATTTTTGATCTTTATGAGGGCAACTAGAGACGGGAATTTGAGACTACTCCATTAATGCCATTAAGAATGATATGCATTTGTTTTAAGATGCTCACAAACATTTATTTTTACCAAAAAAAGTTGACAAATATAAAAACTACAAAATTCAATCCAATTGCAAATTTTGATGTTCGTCACTTTCCAGGGGCTGAAGTTGGGTGTAACTGATCTCAAGTGACAGCCAGCCACGAAATTGTTTCCTTGAATTTGCCACACCTTTCTTCTTCCATCCTCCCTGTTAACAAATGAAACAAATTAATAACAGTTTGAAATATGAAACCATTTATTGCCTTTGTTATTTTCTAATTATACAAAGTACAAACCCGAGTTTTGATGAAGCAGAAAAGCGAAGTCACAAGTCTCCACATTGTCTCAAGTCTCACCTTCCCCAATTAATGAATTTGTTGATTTGCTTTAAGCTGCTCTCACCTTCCTTCACTTTCTCCAAGATTTCTCCAATCTCTCTTCTTCTTTTATATGCAGACAATGTTCCAAACAAGTACATAAATTCAACGCAACTCACTTCAATGCGCCTTATAAATATGAAATGAATCGACTCAAATTGTATGGTCACATCGTGTTGTTTATTGTGCCACGTA
Organism: Proisotoma minuta; assembly: GCA_034698145.1. Classification (NCBI taxonomy): domain Eukaryota; kingdom Metazoa; phylum Arthropoda; class Collembola; order Entomobryomorpha; family Isotomidae; genus Proisotoma; species Proisotoma minuta. The sequence continues at coordinate 1,832 of JAQIXN010000730.1, forward strand.
ATTAATTTATTGGTGTTGCTTAAGATGAAAATAAGGTTCGAGAAAATAGTCAGACAGCCTAACATAAAAAACCAAATGGGAAGAAATTATAATTTTAAAAAGCTTTTGGTTTTTATTCCTCTTCTTCCTCCTCTTCTTCTTCTTCTTCCTCTTCCTCCTCTTCTACTTCCTCCTGAAAGAAATTAAATTGGATGGCTTTAAATTATTGTGTTCTTAAAAAAAAATAATAATATATACCTCTTCAGCTTCCGCAGCCTCGGTTTTATCGGCTTCGGCTTCTTCTTCCTCCTCATCTTCCACTGCTGGAGGCTCTTCGTAGAAGGATGCAATGTCATCATCCAATGCCATAGGCTCAAGAGTCTGTTAATTCGAAAAAAAATAAGAAATATATTTATATCTTAATATAGAAATGCTGTCAAATCTTACGTTCTTTTCATGTTCTTCTTCCTCAGGGGTTGGGGGGTCATCCTTCTTCTTTCCTGGGCGTTCGCCGAACCATTTTGGAAGTCGTGCTGTCATTTTATAATTTAATTATTAATAATTCCTACAAAGAGAAAGTTGTCTAACTCTTTTGTCTTCCTTGGTATTCATCCATCCTCTCTTGCCATAATTTATCATTGTTTTCCTTGTTGATTTTGGCATAACCACCTTCGAATAGAGACTTTCTCTCTTCGTAGGATCGGGTATCCACTCGCCTCTCGAATTTGGAGGCCAGACGGATTTTGGGCTGGATGGGTTTTGATACATTTTTTGTCAACATGATATGCACTCAAATAATTCAATCACAAACTCACAGGATATTTTCCAGTAAGAGCTTCAGGATTGAGGCCAAGCTTCAACGCCTTTTGTCTCAACTGCTGCTTCTTACGTTCTTGCAACTCTTTCAACTATAAAAGAGAAAGGAACATTAGATTCAGCATTACTTATTTAATAGTTTAAAATGTTTTCAAGAATTACGTCGTAATCCTGACGCTTCTGCCTGTCTTCCAAATCGTATTTCTCTGTCTCCAATTTAATGATCTGTTCCCAAAGATCTTTGGCCTTCTTTTTAAGAGCGTCCAGTCCCATGCCGTCAATTTCTAAGGGCTTGATTCGGAAACTGAGGGAAATCTTTTTTTCTTCAGCAAGTTGTTCTTTGGTCTTTTGTAGCTCGAGGGCAGGATTTGCACCAACCTGGAAAAAATACAAAATGTTTGGTGGATATATACTAAATATTACTAGTTGTTATTTGTTACACACGCCTGCATTGGCTCCAAATTGTTTGGTACCATCAGACATCATTTGCTGTCTCTTTTTCTCTGCCTCTTGAAGACGCCTCATTTTCTCTTCTTGATCTTTGCGCTTTTTATCTTCCACGGCTGCCTGACGCTCTTTTTCCTCTTGAATCTTTTTTGCCTCTAGCGCTTTTTCCTGTTGCTCGCGGAGAACTTTGCGCTTGGACTGCTTCTCCTTGAGTCGCTTGAGTTCCTCCTCTTCTTTCCTCCGTTGCTTTCTCCATTCCTCAATGTAGTCCTTCAGCTGGTCGTCCAATTCCGACGCCTTTTGTTGTTGTTTCTGTGAAACATTAATTTGCAAATATTGAAATGATTTTTTGTTAAATATCTAACTAATAAATTAGAAAATTTACCCTGACGAAATCCGGTTGTTGCTCTTCCTCCCTAAATTACATGAAATTTTCATAAAATTTAATTCATAGCTTTATCAGTTTTTAACTGATTTACATTGTTTAAGTTTGAGCCTGTTAATTTAAGGCCTTCTAAAACTAACATAATATCACCCTGTGGACAATTACATATTTTTTTAAAGAGCTGGGACAAGGGACAAACATCAGCTTAACATATTGGAGACGGGAACGACGAGGACAATAGGCGACATGCGAAATGAAATAAATTATAACCTATTTAAATGGTCCACTCTCAAATTATATGTTAGACGCATTCTGACAAAAGACAAAAGTGCATCTCATCATTAAACTAAAAGGCAAAATAAAATGTATAGGTAATAACTTTAGTTCCAGGGCAAAAAAACTCAAGACGGGACAAATTTGGACAAAATTAAATAAGGTTTTGGACTGAATTCAAAATCAAACAAATGAAAATTAGGTTGCGAAACAGACAGAAAAAAACTAAAAAAAAACTCCTCCTTTTTTCAACGTACTTTTTTGAGGGACCTGAAGCCGTGGACCTATAAAATCATAGGAAATAAAATAAATAACGAAATGAACAAAATCATAAAGGGAAAATTGGGACAAATGAATGCTAAAATGCTCTAAATAATCCGGTGAAGATTTTCTTGGTTTCTTTTTGATGCATCAAATTGAGATTTGACAACTTACTTTCTGCAAATGAAATTAGATGCACCAATCAGTAACAATTTAATTAATTATGTTTTGATTGTTATTGACTTACGGCTCCTCGGCTTCCTCCTCACTGTTATTTGGACATGAAATTAAAAAAGAAATGCCAATTTATAACAAATTATGTAAATAATGCAAAATAATTTTGATTTTGCCATATTTGGAATTGATTCAAGCATTTGTATATTTCGTCATTGATGCGGTATTTCATTAAACGCTCACGCCCAAAGTGACGCCATGCAATGAAAAGATATACAAGGAACAAGTTTAGCAATCTATTTTTAACAAATCGCAAAGATACGAGCAGAAAGAAAGCTGCGAGGGTGAGATATCCCCAGATGCAAATAAGATGCCCAAATTTACAGTAAAATGTAGCATTTGAAAACTAGTCGAAATGTACAAATTTAAAAAAAAATGCCAACAACGAATCTTCATAAACTTTTAAAATATTCAAAATTCATATAGCAGGACATCAAATTGACAATTCTCTTACGAGTATTCTGCCTCCTCGTCCGACATGTTGACAGAAGTTGATCCTATACAATTAGCCAACAATTAAAACTTACTGCACCACAAAATAAAATTTCCACTCACTTTACACCGGAGAGAAAAGTGGTCGGAATTTGCTGGGGGACTAAAGAGCTTGGAAAAAGAAGAGATTCCGGACTGAAGTGATCCAACCTTGTGAGCAGAACCAAATGAAGATATGTAAACTATTTTTAGAAATCAAGCAGAGCAACAGAAACTAGAGCTTTGGTTTAGTTTGTTGCTGCATTGGTTTCAAATAAATTGGCACATTTCGAGAGGGGCTTCCGCTTTTTGCCAACCCAAAAATCCCCCGGATATCTAAATGAATGACACAATTACGCTGATCGGGGGCGGACTCATCCGAGAAATGCATCCGAATTTAATAATGTAAAGTGTCAAAATGATGCTCATTGAGATTTAACTAGTTTTATTTACTCTGACAAACTTACAAAACAATAAATAAGTTGGGAGAAATAAGGTACAAAAAAATCATTCTCCTATCCATTAAGGTCTACATGGTTTACTAAGATCGACTACAAAGTCATTTTTTTTTATTTCCAAAGTTTTAGGTGAAGAGACTGAAAACTGGATCAATTTTGTCGGGCACCTTTGTTTGTGCTGCGTACTGCTCTGAAATGGACGAGCGTCGCTGTCCCTCATCAAAACTTTGTCCCATGTTTGGCATCCCTGATGATGCGTCTGAAGAAGACGAGCGACGGAAAAGCCGTCCAAGAACTATTTTTTTAATGTTAAAAAAATACAGGCTCAATGAAAATTCAAATAAAAAAACTTACGACTTGGACGTCGCTCAGCGTCTGGATTAATTGGGTCTGGGGGAGGATTAACCGTGACAAATTTTCTCGCTTCCTTCTGATCCTAAAATATATGCAATTACAAATCACCATTTGTTAGAATGTTAATTTGAAATATTCGATTTAATCTAACTTACCATATTTCTCAAAAACAATTGAATTTGATAACCGTTTGAAAAACTGCGTATATATGTTTTCACTCCAGAAGTCACCTTCAGAATAACAACAAAATGCCCTCGCCGTCCCTTTATGTTCTATGTTCTTACTACGTCGTAGAATCTGCAACGCAGTTTCCAACTTGAGCATGAAACTCCAGAAGAAAAAAGGAAGTAAACAAAATCGATCCGCCGGCTTAGGCTATAATAAGCGTGCATCAAGTCAGGTAGTTTAAAACACATTCTAAAAAATAAACGGTGCAAAAATACGGTTTCGAATCCAAGTTCACCGTTAATCGCATATAACTATATAAGTATGTATACATATGCTAATAAACTTGAGCTTTATTTTGATTTACTTATTCAATTAACATGTATGTTTAAAATAGTTACACTATAGTATTGCAATTTATTCTTCTTCATCCTCTTCTTCTTCCCCTTCGCCCCCTTCCTTTAAGGGTGGGGGTGCCTTTTGATTGCTTTCAGTAGACTTCTTCCCTGATTTCTTCTTCTTTTTCTCAACGACTGGTGTCTCTTCGACTTCTGGGCGAACAGGAAGCTCGTCCAATTCCGTAACGGACTCAATGAGCTCAATTCGTTTTGTTGAACGTGCCAAAAACTTTTGGAGAATTTGCTCTGGCGTCTTTTCTTCTTCAAGGGGCAGTTTGAGGGCTGGGAAGAGTTTTGCCGTTTCCTTTCGACCCCAATCCTCATCTCGAGAGGTGTGGACGGGATTAAAGCCTTGAATAGCTTTGACCACTGCTTTGTTATTGGGGTTGAAGCTGACTACAAATACCTCGTTCATTGTAAGATTGGCTTTTTTGGTCATCATTTGTCCCACAGGCGTGGACCAGGATTTTAGCATCTCATTTGCAACTTCCAGGGATATTCTCATTTTCCCCGTGGCAAAAATTGCACTTTTGTTAGCTTCAATGTCCATGTTTTCCCATAATGTGTCTGCAATGTTTGGAGGCAGTACGGCGATGCTGTATTTGGAAGCTGAAAGGCTTCCAAACTCCAAGATTCTGTCCATAAATCCAGGGAAGAAATTGAGGATGGCAAATCGTTTATCGTCATATTTTCTTGGACACCAGACCCCAGCGAGGGGACTTTCCTCTCTGCCATAAGTAGCGTGAAGAGAAAAAGGCGCATGATCCACTGCATCTTTGTATTTGACAGGACCAACTTTGAGTCGAAGCCAGTCGTCGGCGGTTGTCAAAAGTGTCCCAGTGGGCTTTTGATTTTTATTGGCAAGTGCCTTAATTTCTTCATGTTCTAAGAGAAGGGCGATGCATGGCCCTGTTAGGCCATCAGGCAGAGGGATTTTAACCGTCTTTTTTCTTGGTTTCATTGCAGAAACCTTGGGTTTGAGTGCAACTTGGCCGTGGTCGTCGTCATGTTCGTGCTCGCCATCATGATCATGCGACTGATCCTCATCTCCAGCCATGCTTATGGTGTCATCATCAGCAATTGAATTCTCTTCCGTGGGCTCATGATAGCCAAAATCTTCTACGGGTGCTTCGGGTACTTCGTATGGGATTTTGTAAAGTTTCCTTGCGTAGTCTTCGCTCATATCAAATGACTGCTCTTGTTCAATCTGCATATATAAATAAGTTTAATTAAAGTTGTTTACATTTGTAAATTTTTTTAATGTACTTTAAAGTCCCCTGCAAGAAAATCCCTGATTTCTTTTCCCTGACCATTTTCAACGACAAATGGCTGAATGATGGCCACTGTGTATGATTCCAGAACACCCATCAAACTAACGCTAGACTCTCGACGGATTTCATTCAAAGTCTCAGCTATTTCAGATATTAATTTTAATGTCATGTTAATCAAGAACTTCACTGGTAATTGTTTTGAAATAATAACCTGCAGCAGAATCTTCTTCAACCTCAGTAAGAAATCCTTGCAGTCGACTTACTTCCGCTTCAATCTTTTTCTTTCGACTCGCTTCATCGTCAATCGAAATCTGGAAAATTTAAACAAATTATAATCTCATTTTAAAGCAATAATGAATTAAAAATCGTTTCATACAAAATTTCTCCTTGCATTTCCCTCGATGCATTTTATTTCATGGTCCATCTCACTCTTGATAATGTGTATTAGAGAGGGGGCATGTGAACCTCTAACGACTCGAATGGGCTTTCCCCCGGCCACAAATAACCAACAAGGTTCACTTTGATCTTTGAATTTCATGAGGTCGTCAATGTTATCGCTGCAGGCCATTCCGTACCACAACCGTTCGTCATTCACCTCAACTTTTACCCTTTTGAGAATGCTGACCATTGAGACGCAGGGTCCTGCCCAGCTAGCATACACATCAATTACAATTAGTCCCTCTCGTCGCAGCAATGTTCGCCATTGCATTTCATTCTCAGCCTCAATTTGAAACTGCATGGATGCGTCAGGCTTTTTGGGCCCTGGGGGAGGGGCAGCTGCCGTTGACGGGGCCGCGGCAGATGGCTTGCTTGCCATTTTAAAAAGAAGTTTTGGTGAAAGCTTGCAAATTTATTTATATGTAAAAGTTCAGAAATGAAAAACAAAAAACTTTTTGACCTAATAACTTTTTGACCTTTTGTTTCCGTTGAAATTAACGTATAAAAAACTTTGGAATTGAAATTATTATTATTTTATTTTAACAAAAATATCAGGATCGAACATAAGTTCCATACAAAATGAACCCTCCTGAAGAACTCATATTAATTTCCGGATGTGTCCTGTCCGACTCAATCTGCAGGATTCTCAGCCAATTGTCCACAATGTTCATATTGGCACCCAATCCCTTCTCTTTCATCCACATGTAGCACTCCATTAGTGGCTAAAGACCAAAATAAATTTTAATATAATGATAAATCGCAAATCATTTCGATGAAATTTAGATGTTTACCTCGGGGTAGGCAGAATAAATGACAAAGGGAGAAGATAGACTGAGATGAGGTAGCAGTCGTTGTAAAATTGATAGCGGGTGCTCTTTTCCACAAATTACAAGTCCTTGTGAATCTGAAGCTTTCAAGAGGCTAAAAGATTGTTCATTTAACTCCCGATTGGTAAGAGTAGTTGAAAGCTGTTCTTTAATTTCGTCAGTTTTAATCTTTTTGGCTGAAGGTTCTGTCAGTGTTTCTTCCTCCTCAGTTTCCTTTATTCCATTTTTTGCCTTCTTCCCAATTTCCCTACCTTCAATTAGATAAAAGGCATCCAAATCTTTAAGTGGTTTCATCTGATTTTCCTCCAAGTTTAGAAAACTCAATGCTTGGGATTGAGCATTTGTCCCGGCATGACAGTGTATCAATGTTCCAATGCCTCCCATCCGCTCCAAACAAGCGGCCACAAGCAGTCCAGCCGCATTTTCATAAATTATATATTTCCCCCCAGCGTGTATATCGGCGTAGGACAATATTTGAGAAAGCGTGTCGCCCCTCAGTCCCAAAACTTTGACAGGATCTTTCTTAAAATAGTATTCGGTTACTAAAGCCAGCTCTGGTTTTAGAAATAGAAGCAAATCCCCATGAATTTTTTCCTTCTTTTTTAAATACTTTTCTTGAGAGTATTCAGTCTTGGAGGCAAAGGATTTTGAAGAGGAAACAAGCGTTGATACGATTTCTGAGGAGGATAGGCCCTTGTCTTTTAAACTACAGATATCAGAGTGTCCCAAGAGTTGGGAGTTTGTGTCATCTAAAAGATTACGATTGTCCTTCCCACATGGAACTGACGAAGGGGTTTCAAATGTCAGTTGATTAAAACTACGGGATGCAGGCTCGTCGACATTTTCCAAAGAGTATAGTTTAGATGCCACATTTCCTCTGCTATTTTTGTTGGGGGTGACGTTGGCAGGGGCAGGGGATGACGATGGGACAATTCGAAATGCAGAGTAAAATTCACAACCCAATGCGTTTTTCAGTTCAACTTCTTGTTGTGATTGCCCTTTTCCAAAGCAGATTGTGCTACAAAAAAAAAACATTATTTATTGTTATTTGCATTTATTTTTGTATTTCTGCGACATGGCGCAGGATTTCATAGCATAGAAAAGAATGAGAAAGACTAACTGTTGCGGCTTGAATACAATGATTCGTTGGTGATCCCCGCGTTGTACTACAACATATTTCCCTTCTTGTACCCTATCTTCTTCGTCAGCAGGGGACATTGTCGCTAATATGCCAGGGGCCAAGAGGAAGGTTGACGAAGACACGTGGATTGTCACCCAATCAAAAAAATTTAAATGTGGTCAACTACTCGCCAATGTATACGGTGAGTTTAATTTAAATACCTCCAAAAAGTCGGGGTCAAATGACCTAATGATTAATGTTAATAATAATTACTTTTGTTTGCAGCAACGACACTCGCTCAATTACGTCTTGGCGCAAGGAATTTTTTTCAAGATAGCAACAATGTAGGAAAGGGAATTGGGACACCACCCTCGTCACCCTTTCACAGTCCCCCGGCGTCACCACTGGTCAGAGACATTCTAAATGACGAATTTCAGGACCTTCCAACCCCAAAGCCTAGAGACGTTTGCATCAATTGTTCTTCAAAGAAGGAAGGATGGGATAAATGTTATTATTGTGAAAAGACGATTTGCCACGCCAATGTCTGCGAGGGCTGTCGAGAAGGATACTGCCACAGTTGCTGCATAACAAAGTAAAGTCATTCTTGCTAATTGTACAATGTTTATTTACAAGACAAGTTACTAATCCCTGGATTGTTTTTCAGGTATGAAAACCCGACGGAAGAAACGTATTCTTGCTACGGTTGTCTTCATTGATTAAACCTCAATCTGCAATCGCTGCAGATGCAAATGATGCAATATTAAAATATGCGCAAAATAATTGCTGATATTTGTTTTATACCAAAGGAAAGTTTGTTTTTAAATGGTTGCTTTATTCGTTCGTGTACGTTATTGTGATTTTTGTTTTATCACTGGTTTTATCCTGATGCAAATCTTATTTAATTATATCAAATCTCGTAATTTGTAATAAATTGTAGATGATTTCACACAATAATAAATCTTATAATATGTTGATTATCGTTTACACTAAATGCGCAAAGCTTCTGGAATTGTGGAACCACAAGGTCCTTCAAAATGAAAGCTAGAAAAATTGTGACATTGGCCATGTTATAAAATCAGAAAAATATTCGTATCAAAAATAATTTTACCCAAAGTTATCGGTGGCAGGGGTGAACTCTAAATTGAATTCTGCGACAGGGACTCCTCGTGATGCAACTTTTGGGGCAAACATGGCAGCCGGATATACGACTGACGAAGTTCCGACTACAAGGCAAAGGTCACATTTTTCTAGTTCTTCCTCTGGCCGAACAAAAATCGTTCATATTTTAATTATTTTTAATTTTTGTGTAATTTGAGAAAGAAAATTTATACCGGATTTCGCCAATATTTCAGTTTCTAATCCTTCTCCAAACCAAACCACGGCCGGACGGAGGATCCCACCACATCCAGATTTATGACATCGAGGCAAGTCTTTTTCTGGTATCGAAGAATCTGTGGCGTCAGGGTCGGGAGCACTGCAGATTACATCTCAGTTATTGTCAATTGCAACTATTTTTACTTACCCCTTTCCTCTCAGACCTTCACAAATGGGGCTATCATAATTACTGCTTACATCCCCGCATTTTAAACACCTTGTTCGGAATAATGACCCGTGTAATTCAATCAAGTTATTTGTCCCAGCTCGTCGATGAAGTTCATCAATGTTCTGCGTTATTACGACCACCTTTCGGCCTTCAGCTGACAATTTTTGTTCGAACTCTGCTATTGCTTTATGAGCCTGCAATTCCACACGTTATTGAATCATTAAATAGCTTGGTTTGTCTAATTTTACCGGATTCGGTTCTTTAGTTAGCACAGTTTCTCTTCGATAATGGTAAAATTCCCAGACGAGCCCTGGATTTTTATTGAACGCTGTTGGCGTTGCTAAATTTTGAGCTTGATATTTTCTCCAGAATCCACCTGAGCCCCGGAATGTCGGGACTCCTGATTCCGCAGACACCCCGGCTCCCGTCAAAATAACAATGTGCTTTGACTTTTTCACAAGGTCACGAAATTTATTCATGTCGCTTGAAGGGGCCATGAGAAATTTAACTGTTTAAAACTTGCATGGAAAATACTTTGTGCTGCAAAGCAGTTTTGCCGAATGCCGCCTATCATTATTCCAAACAAGCTTTCCACAAAATTCCACTTGCATAACTTGCATAAATCCATGTAAATATTTAAGAATTTAAGGGTCCTGTCCTTTCTTCTGGTTTGTTGAAAAATTTCATAAGAATTTCAAGTATATAATACTTGCTTCAAACAAATTGACATTTGATGATACCTTGCGTTTCGACATCTCTATGACCCTTAAAACGGGTTAGACGGTCAAAACCTATGCGTATGTATGTGACCAAGGCCAATATAAAACGATTGAAGCAAATAATATTTCAACATAATCACCCACTTCGTAGTGGGTGTGGTTTCAAATACCTGGGGTAACCCGAGACAATGCAAAAACTTGCAAAAAGTTTACTTCCATCATCATTAAAATTTGATTTAGTATAAGTCCAACACCAAAAAGCTGTTTCCATTTGCAAACTTACATTTGGGACACAAAGGGAAGTTGGGCGTGTTGTTTATAATTGCCTGCAATGGATTATTATCCCCACCTACGCCATTATCAGCTCATATTCCACCAACAAAACGCTTGATTCCTGTGAAACACGTTACAATTGAATTTGTGGGAAAAGAGAGCAAAAGCAAACAAGCTTTTGAAGCAAATGAGGAATGAATTGCTGGAATACGTTACAAGCAGCCATTAAATAGCCAACGCTAATGATAACTTTACTTCTGGGCGTTACGTTGCAATGCAATTAGCCGAAATTATTCTGGGGTAATGAGCCAAACTAAAAAGATCTGATACAAACATGAATGAAAATGAAACAAGGTTTGCAAATGGATGTAATTATGTACTGTTGAAACTTTATATTTATTTGGGGAGACTCGAAATTCAAGGATGGATTTATATACATATGCCAACTCAAACCTCAAATCTGTGTGTCCGTCGGTCTTGCAAGTTAAAACGAAGGGGAGTCTCAGATTCCCGTCTCAATTTCCCCTCATTTTAAATATGCATAGATGTACAGAAATACTTGCACTGAATTCCTACAAAAGAGCTCATCACCCTCTTCTCGCTAAATAAAACTTTTCCCAACTAATTCAAAGTTTCTTTTTGTGTAATTTCTTTTTCACAAATCAAAAAGACATCACTACAATTTCTGGTTGTCTCACAGCTCAGCGGATCCCCCCAATCCATTCTCATCTCATCTTCTCATTTTGTTATTTTGTTATAAAGACATCTCATCCCATAAAAGTAAGACCCAGTAACCTTATGTCGCGTTGAATTATTTTCCCCCCACCAAATCGGAAGATATGTAACTTCCGGCGAAGGCAAACAGGAAATGCTTGTTCTATCCATGCAATACACAGTCAGCCTTCATTGGAGGTACTACGGTCGTACGTGACAGTTATCTGAGTTAAGCCGAAGGAAACCTCAAGAGAAAAGTGGGGTCGCTTTATTATTACGATACGAGGAGATGATGTGATGGGGAGCGAGAGCCAACTTTTCCTCAGTTCTCTGCCAGCGTTGGGAAGAAAAACTGGCTGCAGTCATCTCAACACCAACTCTCCTTCCCTGTGCGTTCTCTTAATTCCCCCATCCCTTTGGTCAGAAATTTTATTCAATTAAAAAGGGAATTAGGAAATATTTCAAATCGTGATCCAAGACTTAAAACTTGCATGTTCATCTGTTGCGTTGCAATTTATAAAAGTGTCAGCTGCAGTAGAACAGAAGGACTTAAAGAGTCACTTCCGGAGATTTTTTTACAAGAAAAAAAATGCTTAAATTCAAGTTTTAATTTCTCCATTTAATTGTTTACTTGCCCGTTCCGTGTGCCTTGTTTTTAAAGATTTTTATTGACAAAGTTTCGTGTATTTGTTTAGCGTAATAATAATAATTGGTAACTTGAACTTGGCTTTGAGATGAGGACAAAGTGGAGAAATTGTAATAGCATGGAGATGACGGGATTTTGGATTTTCTGTATCACATTTCTCTCAGGTAAGGAAAAAAACTGCGTAGGAAAAAGTTAATGAGCCTTTCTCCATTTTACTTGACATTCAAAAAATAAATTGACACCTAAATTGCATTTCCAACTCTTAAATAGCTGCAGTTAAATTAGCATAAAAGTAATAATTTCAACTTCATTAAATTGGCTACTTCATTAAAAGCGGCTCTGCTCCACTTGAGACGATTGTTTGTGGTCATTAGAAAAGTTGAGTTCGATTTGCTCAAACTTTTGTCCATTCAAAAGTAAGTTGGTTGATCTGTCCAATTGGTCATTTATTTAGTGGGCTCACTCAAAAAACTTTTGTTTCTTTCGACGAATTGCCTTCTGCCGTGCTCCATAATGTCACAAAGGGACACGGAAATTTATTTCACTCTTTTAATTATAAATTCGAATTATGGTTCTCCACTCACGAAATGTAAACTTACAAAGAAATGAGTGAAAGCTTGCGCTACATTTTACATTTTAAATTGGACACGAAATTAAGAAGTTATATATAAATGAGTTATAACATTCAACTGAGGTCATAACTTTGGTAATGAAAATTGAAAACATGGAAAGAAAAAAGTTTTGAAAGAGCCGCAGCTGTAATTGGCAGCGTTCCTCAATAACTTTGCATAAAAAATTAGCTCAAACCTTGAAATCTTTTTCTTTGGCAGTTAGATTTAACTTTGCCTTAGACAAACTTACACCCAATCGATAAGTCCAAGAAAGAAGGCTGAATATCAGTTACAATAATTGCAAATCCTTGGATATTGCATTTTCCCTTGTGCCCAAAACAAATTGATTAGAGTCCAAGAAAAATATTTCACAAAGGCAGAGACTGAATATTTTACAAGTTTTTTTGTTAAATTGTTTCATTATCGGGACTCTTCTCCCTCGAGAACTTATTAATTCAATCGATTGACTGGACACGGGAAAATGCAAACATCAGTCGATGGACAAATCTAATTCAAAATTAATTTGTTTACATTTGATCCATTGGCAAGCAAAATGGGGAAACTTTTTGTCCCGACTCTGAAAATCGGCTTGTAAATATTTACTAGGTTTATGCGCTAGTTTTGGAGACAGATTTTAACAAGACATTTTACTTTCTCCCCCAAGTAGTCTTAAGTAGTAAATTGGCTGTAGGTGAAAGGGAACTAATGTCATGCGATCCGATGCGTCGTCAGCTGGTGCATTAAGATAAGCTCTGAATTACTTCCACAACTTATGCAACGGATGTTAGTCTCATTAACAAGGAACTCAATCATAATATTCATGGGAGAGAAAACTTTCCCCTTATTCGTAATATGTGTTTGTGTACATAAACTGAATGCTTATAATGCTTACAAGGTTTTGACTGAAGGACAGTTTTTTTTTGCAAAAAGATGCATCAACCAAATTACATTTGAAACCTTTTTTTAAATTTTTTTTTTCCATTTGCAACTTGCATCAAATATTAAATTGACGTGTTTACTCCAACATTTCATTTTACATTTTAAAATATGCGGCGTGTTTACTTCTCCATAAAACTTTAGGCTGACTTTAACACTTTTCTTGGGTGGCAAAAAAGTGCACATAACTTTTTATCTTGCGTCTCTCCCTCTGTGTATTTATTTCATCAGCCTCCCTAAAAGTTTACATTTGTCATAATAAAAGTGCAATGAAAATAAAACGGATTTCCTCCAGTATTATACGGATTTGCATTTCAAGAGTATTCTTCTTGAGTCTCCAGCCTTAATTTGAACTACGAAATGGGCCATTTAATAAAGGCTTTCATTTTCTTTTATGCAACACCTTTTATACTTACTTTGCATAGCTTGCAAAGATTTCAATTTTTTAACGTAGCCCAAATTTGCATTTCTTTACTTTAAGATTATGTTGATTTTCCGCTGACTGTGCATTGCAAACAGCAGCCACTTGAATGAATATTGAATATCAATGACAGCATTGCAAACTCTGTTCTTATCTCACGTAACTTGGAAGCTCTCTCTCTACATAGTTCTGGCAGTCTCGTTGATGAGAGAAATAATCAAATTGTATCCCATCCCTTTGTTACTAGTTGTTTTGTCATTTGTGATATTTCGAATTAAAATTCATGGTGCAAGTGTTTGTTTGAGTTGCATAAAAAGTTGTGGTCGTGTCCAGAGCAAACTTGTTTGCGTATTGGTAAAAGATACAATTGACAGGCAATAAATTTTAGAGAAACAAGAATCACGAGAAATCAAACTCAAGATCAACACTTTAGCAGGATAATGGATTTTGCGAGAACAGCCACCAATAAAATTTCAATTCACTTGACAAAAGTTGTAAAGTGGACTGCAATCAATCGATGATGGGATGATGGAATTATTTATTTAAGTATTATAACAACAAATTCCAACTAAAAACTTGATTTCCACTAATCGTCGTCCTCAAACAAAAGTTGTCTGTTGGCTATTAAACAAAAGCAAGGAACTGGAAACTGATTGCATGATTGCTTTTTCGGCATTTTTGGCCAATTTTCATGCCATAATTTTTGTGTAAGAGATTGACAGTTACATGTGTATCTAATCCTCTGCGGGGACTGTAATTGGATACATATTGAAAAATTTGGGCTGTCAGTCTTCGTTTTTCTTTGTTTGAATATTTTTATTGAAAAATAAATCTCAAAATAAGAAAATCGCAATTTTCTTTAACCCTGCACACATATTATTTACAATTTCCCCCCAGGGTCATATTAGTTTTTACTGATTTGTTGATAGCAAGCAGAGCAAAGCACAAAGCCGAATCACTTGGGGCAAAACAACGTTTCATCCCGAAATTTATTAATTTCATTACTTACTTACATTAGCATGTGGGGCTTGATGAAGTATGTAACAAATCCTCTTAATAATAATAATAATTTTAAGAAGTTTGGCCAAGCCAAAGCGTAAAGCCCTAGCCAACGATTTATGAGGTGAGTTTGACTTTGCTCATTACATTAAAACAATGAGGACAATTTACTTTGGAAGTGGATGGTTTATGATCCAGTTTTGATCTTTTATTCTCAACTGGTGCTGCTACTACCTATATATATATATGAGAATTTAATACAAACTTTGCATTGAATCGCTTCTATACACTTAACTTATCAGATTTGCGTTTTACTGAATGAATCTCATTAAGACAGCTCAACTTTAGCTTTTGAAGAAGAAAGATTTGAGGGGAGATAAACAAAGTAGCGTGGCATAAAATTTGATAGCACGGGTGACGAAGAACAGATAAAGTTACATTTAAAAGGGTCCGTTGAGTTTTCTAGTTTGGGAAAATACAGAAAATATTTGGGTAAAAAATAAAGCAAGAGGCAGGTGCCAAGAAGAACCACTTCCTTTGAAGCAAACAAAAATAACAACACAACAATGGGAATATACAATTACTCTGTCTTTTATGCCCTGGCCACGAAACGAACGGAAGTTCAGGATTTACAAGGCGATGAGAAACCATTTGAATTTTAAAATTCGGCTTTCTTGGTTTTGTTTTGAAAATTTATGAATATTTATTATGATGTGGACTTTAAGCACTTTAAAAACTTTAAGCAGCAGACGCGTTTAATTACCAAGTTTTGGCCACCTGTAGCTAAATTATGAGACAAGTTAACAAAAATTATGTTGGCAAATTATTGTTTGTACGTGCTTCGTTTTGTTTTCAGTTTAGAATTCATTACTTAATTAATGATTGTTGGCCACAAAGAAAGTAATCCGTTTAATAATCCCACACTGATTTTATTTGGACATAAAACTGGATTATATTTAGCTGGAGAGTGGGGATAAAGATCAAAGAGTGGATTGATAAAAGCCATAAAGCACTTAACAAAATTGAGCTCAATAGCCAGCAGCAAAGTGGCAAATTCCATTTTCTAAATTCTTATTTGCATTGTCTTTTAGGGAAAGCGTTGCAGAATTCAATTTCAATAGCCATTTAGATACTTGGTCTCTAAAGTGGAAACCGATACAAGTGTCAAAAATTCATAAAACACAATTTGTTTAATGGTCAACCACAATCTGATGCAAATTGTAAACTGCTTCAACAGATCGTAAAACACAAAGTTAATTCCACTTTATAAACAAATGCAATTATTAGTCCTCTCTCCCCCAACCATACATAAATTGTATGCAGGGTCTCCAAACAATGTACTCGTATGTTTGCATACAAATCAAATGTTTCTGAAACACCCCAAATATTACATGTGACTCCAAATAATCCGAGATTATTAACACCACTGACACTGCCTACCACCGCTTCATGTAACAAGTCCTTGGCTGACAATTAAATTGATGAATCCAGGCAGTCATAATTTATATACACACACTCCTTATAGTTTATGTGTCCAGATTTAATTTAATACCTAAACCAGCATACAAATTATAGCATACATTCATTCAACTGTCTTTAGAACTTATGCAAAGTGTTCAACATTTTGTGGACCATTGAGCTATGCAGAGATTTGAGGATGCAAACTCTCAACCGGACAGACAAGAAGTAATTTGTGTATTCGTGTATATGTAGAGGTTGTCGGTTACGTGGTTTTTGGTCGTTGTGGCTTTTCTTTCATTATAATCCCAAAACTTCTCTCCCAAAAGAGATCCGAAATTCCGGAGAAATTTCTCTGAACAAAATGAAATGAATTCTCTCTTCTTCTTTCTTTTGTTAAGGGGAAAACAAAACCATTTGATTGAATTCCTTTCTAATTGTTCTTTGGGTTATTACATATTTTTGCAAATAATTCAAATTGGCAGATTTTCTGCAACGTCAGTTTTCAACCTTTGTGTTCCGTTCTTGAGGACAAATGAGGCTGACAGGACTGACGTTGAGTAATATGAATTTACTCAAGTGTGAATCATTCCCTGCATTTCTTCCGTCGTTGTCTCTTCTTTTCAAGGAAATTAATTACTCGTTGTTTATTTAGCAGCTGAATTCCGAATTGGTTAGCCATAGCATATAAAGAAAGAAAAAAAACGCATTGTTTGATTACAAAAGGGGAAGCTGAAGCTAATTTGCTTACAAATACAAATGCAAATTTTCCACTTTCTTTATTCAATTGAACGTTAGTTTTGTAAATAAAAAAATGCTGCATCCACATCCAGTTTATACAAGTCGGTTAAATTACGTAATATAAATATATAGAGAAATTAAAAATTGTCCGTTTTCCGGTTACAATAATGAAGCGTGAAACAAGTTTTCTATAGTACATAAGTATAGCGGATGTTCATTTCTTCCATTCATGGCCAACAATGACACTTGACTCATAATGCAAATTGTGGTGTGGTTAATAACGCCATTCAAGACAAAATAAGTAGACCCTTAATTAATTTAGAGAACAAAAAAGTCCAACAACAACACTGTGGTCCATAACAATTACTTTGTAATGGAATGTTGCAAAGTCGTAAACAAATGGAGCCCTTGCCATTAAAAATAACTTGGCATTCTTTTCTACCAAAAATTACTCTTGCAAAGAATTCCAGTTTAAGCAAACTCCTCAATTAAAATTCGGACTACGTTCCTTCTTGAGCTTTATTGCAGCACCCAACAATTAGACCTTTTAGGGCTATCTAAATCTTTATGAATAATTAACTATCCCAACCGCGGCTGCCAATGCCAATAGCCAATATATACATGGATAATTTATAATAATGGGTTCTCTGCTTTGCAATGCAAGAAAAGTTTTGGCCCATTAAGATTTGTGGGGGATTGTAAGTGCTAAATTTAAAATGGCAGAGGGGAAGTTTATTTTATTTTATTCAGTCAATAGTTGAGATGTGAGTTGAGGCGTCTTTTGGATGGTTTGCCTCGAACGTGCCCCGACTCCAAAAAACGTACGTTTCGTCTCTCAAATCCCAAATGATTTCTGAACCTGATCATTATCTCACACTTTTTGCCACCAAAGTACCAAGCACTCGGAAAGTACCAAGCCTGAGGATACTGCGGATCTTCTAATTAATATCTCAAAACGTATATAGAAATATATAGCTTGCTGATTGGTTGCAATTAATCTGGCAAATTATCCGGTACTCGATACGGAGAAACAAATAACTAATTTATTCTTGGCTGCTTTTCATCTTCCCTTTGTTGTGACTTTGCATCGCATTGCAGCATGATTTATTGTTGGTGGTAATTTGTAATTTATACAATTTCCCTCGCGTTATCTACATACCTGGATATTTGTCATTCATTTAGGAACTGACAACTCATTCCGCTGAATTTATGGCCATTGTTTCCCAACTCGCTTATTGTGTACAGGGCTTGTGTGGGAATAAATCTCAACTTTTCTCCAACCCTGCACGTTTATAAATAGACAGATAGATAATATGAAAAGAGCAGATTATGAAAATATTATTTCAGAGCTGAAATTCGCAGGTTTTAATTATATTATAAATTAACCATGTTTATTTAAAGAGCCTGGGGCCTGGCATAATAATTTGGATATGTCCTCATAATAATTTCCTTCCGTTTCTCTTCTTCTTGGGTTTTAAAGATGTGTTTTGGGCATCTGGTAGCCGAGCAGTAGTCATTATGATAAAAAGGGACCCTGTTTCATTAACCAGCTCAACTTGAACTGGGCTTTGAACTGCCAGAAGCAATTTTTTCTTCTTCTTCTGTGGCACAAGCCAACGGAGCACGAAGCGTGTCCAACTAAATACAAAATATATAATAAAACTGCTTCTTCTCCACTTGAATCTTCTTCTCTTTAAATTAGACCAAAAAGCACAGGCATATTTTAAACCAAAATATTCCCTTAAAAGAAAAACATTTCTCACACTGTGTTCTTCTGTGGCTATCAAATTTTGTTCTTTTCAAGCAAACTCACGAAGGAATTTCTTTACAAATACTAGGGAATTTAATTGAAGCCCAAAAGAGCCAAGTAACTGAGCTAATGTTGGACTTGACTTTGAATAAAAGCAGATCAAGTGGTTGCAGCAACTAAATAACTAACACGTTGCATTGCATCGCATGAGAGTTAAAAAGGTTGAAAAAAATGAAGCCCCAAATTATTTTTGAGCTGATGGTTAGTGGCTGTGAATGGATTCGGCTATTTAGGACTTCCGGTGCAGCAAAATTGTGGAACCGGAACAACTTTTTGGTTTTTTATTCACTTCTCACCTGCATCATTCCAAAACTTTAAAAACCAAACCACCCGATGAGCTACAGTTCACATGTTGAATATAAAATATGTAATCATAAAAATATTGAGACAATAGGCAAAAGAAGCATGTCTCACTTTGCCTCCGTTACAAAAAAAATATTGATTTAGAAGTATTTTTAGGACCCCCTGCATGCAGTAATTCTAAACCTACCTGAAATTCTGACTTCCTATGTTATTAGAATAAAAACATTAGCAAATAATGAGGCTCAATTTTGTATTTATCTCAGGCGTGATCTTTCCATCAATTCAAATCCAATAATAATAGTAAACTTTGATAATAATTTTCTCCCCTTTATATTCCGGGGTGGCGACGCATTAATTAAAAGGTCGAAAGTCGACGCTGCAGTAAAACAAAAGAGTCCCTCTGTATTTTATTTTATTTTAAAGTCCTTGATCAAGAGATTTCTATAAAATGGAATTGCATTTCATCCCATTCAGTATCAAACTTCAAATTAGACTTTGACAGACAAAAGTTTCCCACGATCTCGTAAAATTTAATAGAAAATTAAAACTGAGTCCATTACAAGCTTTTGCTTTTGGACAAAATAAAATGACAAAAGCACGTAGGGAAGTGGTTAACAATTTCGGGAAATTTTGGCCAATTCAATTAAAAGAGTCAAATGTGAAACAGATGAAGCTGAGGGGAAAAAGATAATAAGTCCAAGCCCTGACATTGACAACTTTCCCTTTTATTTGCATTGTTATGACTTGATGGAGTCAAAAG
Source organism: Proisotoma minuta (assembly GCA_034698145.1). NCBI lineage: Eukaryota > Metazoa > Arthropoda > Collembola > Entomobryomorpha > Isotomidae > Proisotoma > Proisotoma minuta. The sequence goes on from JAQIXN010000730.1 coordinate 21,663, forward strand.
TTGAGGGAATTAAATTTGTAGTCTGCAAAGCAAATGCAAATGCGGGCAGTTGACAACTTCATTTTCTGTTAACTTGAAGCCTGAATATTTTAGTCCCTATCTAAATACATGATATTTTAATGCATGCATTTTTTGAAAGGAAAAGCTAAATAATTGCAAGATAAAATCCAACTAATTAGTTTGCCCACATAGGACAGGAAATTCACCTCCATTTAATTTAGAAGACTTACTTAGTTGGAAGCCCTTAATTTCCCCCAAAGTTTGATGAGCTTTAGCTATTAATTTAATTAAAAACTTTGAAATTAAGGCCGACAGCCATGATACATATTTAGATTTGCATGCAACACAAAGTTTACTTGAGAAACAAAAGGACAAAATTTGAAAATGATTCCTGACTCTGTGCTAAATAAATTGGGTTGTGGAATTTTGCAAACACAAGATTGTTACATTTATTTCAGCCGTTGACGTTTTACGTGACATGACTTTCTGGGAATAAATTCTAATTTATAAATTGGATGGGACTGGTAAAATAAATGTGGGTGATGAATATTCATGAATTAGGAAGCTCATCTCGTCGCCGGTTCTTCTTCTCCTTTCATATGTAGGACGTCAGAATCCTCAAGCCCAGTCGCCACCAATTATTTTATCTCCAAATCTGACAGACGGAGCAACGTGGAGGTTACAATAACTTATACATACTACTTACTATGTGCACAATTTATGGGACCAGTTTGCCACCCAAAAATGGACGCAAAGTTTGATACATTAAATACGTGACATAATGGACACCAAAATGATTGCAATTATTGTATAATAACATGTATGTAAAAAAAAATGACAGAAAAGTGCTGTAAAACAACACCCTCTAATATTGCCTTGTTATTTTATGAGATGTAATACAAAATTCATAAACTCAATTGTCTTTCTTTTAGAGCCAAATTGCTTTCTTGGTTTCCCAAAAATTATTCCACCCCATGTTATTACACGTTATGTTATGGTTGTTATCCTTTTAGTAAATGTCAATAAAAGAGGAGAAATTGCAGTTCCAAATGCACATATTTGACCAAGAATTTCAAATTTTACAAAAGAAAAAGTCAAAACAAGAAGCAAAGTAAAGTCAACCACAACAAAAACTGGCGACTTACTGCTGTGCTCTATGTAAGCAAGTGTACAAAATTTGTATGGAGCTCAATTTCCTATTCAATTTCTGCTATTTTTTTATCAGACTTATCCTCTCAATATTTGTTTGCTTGCTTTGCTTGTGTATGTACTTTCCTTTGGAGAAAGTTATAGGGTATGCAAATCATAAAAATTGGGACTGGCAGGCAAAATAGTCCAAAAGGCCCATTGTCATATCCTGTCCAATATGTCTCTTCTCTTGTCACACGAACTAAGCCAACCGCCGCTCAATTTTTTCCCATATCGAATATCAAACATAACATAAAATCCAATCGCATCATCATGTTTAGTAGGCAAGGAGCAGAGTTACTTAAGAAAGTTGACAACCCCATTACTATTTGAAAGGGGAGCAGCCAGCAAACAAATAATGTTATGACATTTACTCTCAAAATTTTATGTGGCCTTTACAAAATGAAGAGTTAGATAAGCTTTCGGGGATTATCCAAATATTACTTGAAAACATGGATTAATAAAATGTATTATTTCTAAAAGCTAAATAATGTGTGAGGTGAAAATCAGCAGCATTTTAACGATTGGCATCGTCTATTGGGACATGCCAATATCCCTTGACAATATCTGCAGTTTAATTGCGAATATTGTCAAGTGGCTTTGGGGACATGCCAATCGAAAAATAAAAATGCAAATAAATGTACTCGAGTAACGAATGTATCTAAGCTACGGCTAAACAGACAGACAGACATTAGAATTTCATATAAAATAGTTGAGACGAATGTAATATAAAAGATGCAAGTCTCACAACAATATCAAATATATATATCCTGCGTAAACATTTACTCCACCCCGATCACTAAAAAACGTGGAATTTTGAGTTTGGTGACTTTATTGAGCCCTTTACATTATTGAACCAATTACCGTTGACTTGTGACAATCGTTTCCCATCCTACACACACCATTGTGCACTTTATCTATTAAGTTGAACATTACTTTTGACTTTTTCCTCCGCCAAGAAAGTTTCCCACACGAGCATCTTCCAACTAAACTGACAACTGAAACTGAAGCCTCGAAAAGAACACATTGATTTCCCCGATTGAATCACTTAAGGCTACAACCAACAACCATTCAGACAACTTGCTGGGAAAACTTGGTACAACTATACAGGGTCAAGAATGTTTTTTCCCCGAAAAATTGAAACTTATGACTTTGTGACATCATGTTCATATATAATTGTAAAATAGTGTTCTTTTGTCAACCCCATATTTCCAACACCCTGCATAAATGTATATATTGAGATGGATATAGCTGAGAGAGAAAACATCTCCGAGTAAATTTGGAGAACAAAAGAAATCTTTACATTTCTTTAGTCCATGAAAAATTTAAGAGGAAGGAAGGAAACCAAAGGGGAACCTCAAAGAAAAGTTTTGCACAATCTTCAGAAGAATTTTTAAAAGTGGTTTGTGTTTGTCCGACTTACACTTTCCCCATTTCTCACATTCTCACTTTGCGAGAGAGGAAGAAATTGAAAGATTTGTTTTTTCCTCATTTGTCTTCCACTTAAGTTTTTAATTTATTCAACCATTTTGTACACCGGGGGCCAAACAAATAGCTATATAAGCAACGCAAGTACGTGTACAATAAATCATTGCATAGAAATGTAATCAAGGGATGGAAGCGTTAAAACTAGTTTGTCAGTTTGCCCCTTACAAATTCTCAAAAGTTTACAAACGCTTTTATTTACTCTTAATTTTGTTTACAAAATATTGCCGTGGACAGACAGACAGGCAAAAATTAGTTAGCTAGGAGTTGTCCCCTATTGAATATAATATTGGTGGTGTGGAATTAGCTGGAGAGTGGATGTCAGAGAATAGTACGCACGGCAATATTTCACTGAGATTAAAATACGTACACAAAAGAGAAAGTTAAGTTTTGGAAACTCATTTGGAGCGTTCTCATTTCTCCACCACCGCGTTCCCTCTTTACTACTTATCTCTGCTCTGAAATAAGAGAAGATATAGCGATAGAAGAAAGGCCGAGTGCTATCGGAATGAATCTTAGATCTTACACAACTTTGAACTAGTTTTGTTCAACTTTGAAATGAAAATGCTTTTGTCAGTTGTATTATATTCTCCGTTTTGTAATGTAAAGAAGCATTAACGAAGAAGTACATGGAGAATTTCTAAAAACTTGTTTCCCACTTTCTTTTTTCATGCGGGGGAATTCATTTAAGGATGTGACAACCCAACAAATTTGCACAGACGGGGAAAGAACCAGTTTTGTATAAAAAGAAAGAAAAACCAGAAAAAACTTGGAGAAAGCACAACTTATGAAAGCTCGGGCTTTGGTTTGGTTTCGGCGAAAAAAAATAACAGCGTAGGCGTCGTTTGCTTTCACTCAATGGCCGTCACAGACACAGGGATAAAATGAGTCGGGTCACATTCATAGCCGAGCTAAAAATAAAGAAGTAAAAGGACGACTGTTCTTTCTGTTCTTGGGCATATATAGAAGTGTGGTGGTATTGAGGAGGAGGAAGGAAGGAATAAGGACGTGAGAAGAAGAAAGTTGAAGATCACGATCAGTGGGCTTAAATTAAATAGTCCGGAGCTTTGGAGAATTGTAGATTTACAGATGAATGGATGATTTTGATGGGAGTGATGATGATGACAAAATTTATCCAACTCGTGCGACATCAATTGTCCCACGCAAAATTACGAAAATTGGATTGACGGATGCATAAAGCAGAGAAAAATATAGAATATATTTTTTTCAAGACATCAGAAAAGCTTTTTGAGCCCACAAAATTTACATAATCCACCAAAGACAATTTCCTTCAATTTAATTAAGCACGAACTAATCTTAAGACGCAAATTTATTTCCCCGGTATACTAATTGGACCTCGTGCGAGCCATAAATCAACGGAGGGAGCAAAAGGTTGCTCATGCGGAATTATTTCCGGTATTGTTTTTACTTTGAGAAAGTTGATGTTGTGTTAAGAAATTCACACGGGAAATGCCAATAAATGTTGAAAAGGGAAGAGAGAGCAGCTGGACGGATCTTGTTTCGGATCTGGGTCAACCCAAAGCAAAACCAAGCTCATCATCCCACCAAAAAAAGCAAGAGACAATCAAAGGCTCTCTCGCCCACCCTCATCTTTTATGTATTGAATGGCAAATGAGAGTCTATTTGGATAAAGGCTTTAAACCAACTTTAAATTCGCTAAATATGAGGAGAAATTATGTGATGAGATGTTTACGCTTCGCATATCTTACAGAGTGTGGAGAAAGTGAAAGACAATGCATTACTACTTGAGGTTGGATTCTTCTTCATTCTTTGTAATCAGATTGAACTTAAGGAAGCAGTAAACAACTTGACATGCACTCACCAACTTGTTTTTGTTCTGATCAAGTTGGAAATTGTATGATAATGTGAAAGTAAACAACAACAAAATGTAAAGTGTGCTCTCATATTTTGGGGCCACTCTTTAGATCCATATGGAATATGTTTGGGGAGCATTATTCAACCCACCCATGTGGCTTTTTCTAAGTAATTTATGAGCCCAGGCGTACCATCAAGAAAATCCCACTGAAGAAAAGTCAGCCAAAGGCTATGGCTAAAAAGCAGCAGCAAATCCGTAAAATCGAGCGAAAATGGCTTTTTTCTTCTTCTTCCAGCGTCTTTAGAATAGGGAAAATTTATATAATATACAAAGGAAGAAGGTCAATAGATTTCCGGCTGATAGTTTAACTTTGCAAACGTGACAGAGAAATATGTAGATATCCATGCATTCCACCCCATTTCGGAAGATTAGCAAAAGTAGAGAAATGCTATTCCCTGGATTTTATGTTTTATGTTATGCCGTACACAACATCTGCTGCTACTGATGCATACGACATGGACTAGAGAGTCAGTTACTTGTTAACCTATTAAGCTATTGCTGCTATAACACAGTGTATGTCTGTCTGTCCAATTTCACTTTTACTTATGTGTACATAGACAAACTAAAGATGTTAAAATGCTGAAAACCGGGGCACGCTAAGACAAACTTGGTAGCTGCTATACATCCTTTTTGGATTTGCATATTTCTCCCAAATTATTCGCACATATTGTACCGAAATAATAATAATATAAGCTTTTACTTTTGGGCAAAACTATCACAACAAATCTTCAAATTTCCGCCTTAGTAAGTAAATGGAAAAGGGAAAAGCCACAGGAGGAAATGCGATTAAAGGGCACAACTTTCCTCTGGGTATCATACGAATTTAAGTACGTGACTTATGAGCTCCTCTGTTTAAGAAGTTCTCTAAATAACCTGCCACCACGTTGAAATACACAAATGGGAATTAAATGAAGGCGGGCGGAGGAGCAGCTAATTTCATTCTATTTGGATTATGCAAATCCCCTGTAAATGACAGCCCTATATAAACTATTACCCCCACAGAATATTTTAAATTAGTTGCTTCCGAAACTTTTGCGCAACAGCAGCAACTAATATAATATAATATAATATAATATAAAGTTGCTGTATGCAAATGCGAAATATTTTTGTTATGATTTATCTTCTCCCGTAAATCAAAAGCTATTTTACAATTTCCTCTCATCCAGTGTAAACCAAAAGTTTACTTTGCGAAATGACTTAATTGATGGAATATTAAATGTAACTCAATATTTGCACTGTGGGCTCTCTCTTCCCTTTAATCCCTTGATTATTTACTTGCTTACTAAATATTTAATGCAGCCCTTTGACTACTTGCCCCTTTCATCTCTCTTAGAGAGTTTGAAGAAGAAACAAAGAGAATTTTTGATTATTTTCCTCTTAAAACAATAAACATTTGAAGAAGGGAAGTAAACATTTTAAGAGAGTCCATAAATGGCTTCATCAATGCAAGCTGTCATCCTTTTTATTAATTCGTTGCTATTCTATTATTCCATTGATCGGAATGTTTGTGGTTTGGTTTGCTTTTTATCTTTGCAACATGTCACTCCTTCAGTTGTCGTCCAATGTTTCTATCTTTATTATTACAAACTCGACCTTACGTATATGTATGTAGCCACCTACTTTGTTTGTCTGTCGGTCTGTCTGTTAGTCTGTCTAATCGTAAGTCCATCAAGCAAAGTTTGGATTGACGGGAGCCAAACAATACTTATAAACGAAAACGTGGCTTTTCACAAACTATACAAGTTTGTATGTATGTAATCCAGAGTTTGTGTAAGTAGTTTTATTATAATAAAAGATTTACTTGTCTCTGCGTTTTCTTTCTGCATGGTTCTATTTTTGTGTCTTTGGCCTCTGTATAATATGTAATTACATTATTAGACATGGAATTATATTGATTTTTGTCTTTTGTTTCCTTCAATAGATTTATGGTTTTGCTGGCTCTGCTTGCCGTAATTTGGATTCTTTGCCTTGCTGAGAATATTAAAGAAGGGCTTAGATCTTATACAAGTGGCGATTTATGGCATATGTCTTCTCTAATTCTGTTACAACGTCAGCTACTTATTCATTACTAGTAGTAATTTACTACCTTTGACTTGTGCTCCTAATTTGGGCCTGATTGAACAGGACTTGTGATTACAGTAAAGGGATTTAAGCATTGTAAGCGATTTAAAGAGAATTAAATCGTCAAATGAAATTAATTCTCCAAGCTCCCTTTGCTTTTCGGGTTGAGTGGCAGCTTAGCTTAACTTTCAGCATACAATGAGGCAATTAAAGGGAATTATTTTGTCAGAAAGTTATTTTTTGAGCTTCTTTATGAATAAAATGGACTAAATTTTGTTGGAATGTTCTCGCGACAAAACATTTTCTTTTTGTACCGTCAAACAAATTCCAAAGGGTTAAAAGTGCATCTGTAATTTGTTTTGGTGCTGGAACTAAAATTAGAATGGGAGAAAATTCCTTTGCTTTGTGGAGAGTTGACAGTAATCCGAAATCGGAGAGAGAGCAAAAGTCATCAGTCACAGAAAGCAAAAGGAAGAGGAAATTTAAGGAAGCATCCATTTATTAAGGGAAGACGTTGATCCGTTGTCCCCTAAGAGGATTCCAACTACAATCAACAGCAGACAGAAATTCCACCACTTTTATTCAGCTAGCTATAGATATTTCATACTTTTCAGGGGACTGTCTGTCTGTCTTAAAACATTTGGCGTTATATACATCCATGTATTTAAAATACAAAATGTTATTACATCCGTTTGTTTTCAATATGGTTTATGAAGTAAATTCCTCTTCACTGCCAGAAAATTAGATGCATTAAAGAAAAAATATATATATATAAATATATATAAAAGGCTTGTCTGGCTTACTAAGATTATATATAATAAATTAAACCGCGTGGGTAAATTAATGACTTGAGCTTTCCCAAAATATAATCCTAACCCACTCTTTGATATGGAAATAATCCCAACCAACTTTGCTTATAAATGGTCAACTTAATGGTGGGATTTGTGGGGCAGGGGGAATATAGATTGGGGGAATCAATCAGTATCAAATCACCGTAAAAACAGGTTGGAGGCAACCAGATAGCTTCTCTTCTTAGCCAACTGTGATTTATGAGAGAAAAAAGAGTTGGGGCAACTTGGCACAGCTCGGCTCCCAGTGTTTTCCTTGTTTTCCATCTATTCTTAACCTTTGGTTTGTCACAAACATATATGAAACGCAGGTGAATTGTAAGCCGAGCTCCTTGGCTGTTCCCAATTGAGCCGACAATTGGCCATTTTGGAAAGAAAGAATAAAAAATGTCCCTAGTTCCATGGCTTGGAGTGGCCAACCATTTGTCTTTGTGATTTTGATCCTTTTCCCATAATATCTTATCGGAGATTAAGTTTTAAGTTATGTGCTTTATATCCCATGCCCATGGATCATTCTTTTTTTCATACGTTTAAATTTCTTGTGCTCTTTGAGACATGGCGAGGACAACTCTCGCCTCTTTATTAAAATGTCCTGTCATTTGCAGAACGATGGCTAAGTACGTGTAGAGCTTGGTATTATTTTTAGCCCGAGTCAGGGCTTATGTAACCATCGTGTCCGTCTGTCCGTCTGTCCGTCTGTCCGTCTGGGACACGATA
>JAQIXN010000731.1:0-29818 GCA_034698145.1 Proisotoma minuta
GGGCAAAACTGCACTCGTTAGTCACTAGTTTATATTTGCTGGTTCTGTACATATTAGACGGTAAAATGTTTCTTGGGTTAGCTTTTATGTAGAAGCCATTACATTTTTCATATTTACAGGAAAAGGAAATTTAAAGCTTATTCATTGAATATTATTAGATGATTCATTCAACAAAATATGTTATCATTATTCTGCATTTGTCCTGACTGACACTGACACTATCATCATCTTCCTCTAGTCCATTAGGGTTAACTTGGCACCGCATACAAAGTTTGCTTGCTTTCCCATCACCACCATTGGAATATAGAGGAAAATCCAGACATTGAGCATATTGACAATTTGACAAAGAGTTATATTTTGTAAGTAAATACCATAATGGAATAGGGAATAGCAATTCAGGAAGTTGACGGGCGGAAACTAGCGTGCCTTGTCTGACAATATCGGGATACCTTTTTCCAAGTCCCTGTCGGGTTATTTATGGTCGGTGTTCAATGTCTCATGTTTCCATTATACAAATGCATGGGAATTGAGAATCGAGTGTCTCTGCAGTCAAAGAACAATGGAAAGTCCCGAACTCTGATCCGAAATAAAAAGAAAGAAATATCGAATACAAACAAACTCATCAATTTTTCTTAGTGTGTCATTCGTTACTTTCTTTATATGAAATAAAGAACGCATTTTTGGCAAGCAAGATTGGAAAATGTTGCTTCACTTTCTCTTTGCTTCAAATCTTGGTTGTGAAAACAAATATTATTGGAAATGACGTTGCAGTTATTCATCAAACCTTATATAAAATGTACCTATATGTATGTATATACATAAAAACTTGATTCTTAATTTAAAATATTCTCTTGCATATCTGTATGTAAGAACTGGAAGTGGGCTGAGGCTATATAATATATACTTACAACAGATATGTACGTACGTATATTGCATACGTTCAATGTTTCCGGCACGAGGCTCGAAGCTTGATTTTTTAATTTATTACCCACCGTGGCGAATTATTGCTTCCCTTTTGGAATCAAATGAACCCAACCTTTTTATTTACATCCAATATTTAAATCAAAATGATGCAACACACCCATTGACCAACTTTAAGGGTCCGGACAAATGAAAGACCCAACTCAGATCCATTAAAGCTCTACTCTGTGGTCTAGCTTGATTTTTATGACTAAAGGTGTCAAGCCTCGTGTCAGATCGTGGGATGGGAAATGAAGTTTTCAGTTCTTCAATTTACGACACACGACCTCAAAGAAATTAGTTGATGATTGGGCTTTTTAATTTGTAAACTCAACATGGAATGGGCTTTCTACTCCTTCATTAAAAAGTGTGACGGCATATTGATGCAACAAAATAAAAGTTACTGTAATCATTGACTTGAGCACTACAATAAAGTTTAATTTTAATATTATTATTATAGCCAATTTTAAATTAAAACTCTCAACTGTTTTAGTTGAATGGTAAAAAGATTTTTTTTAAAAAAATGTATAATGCCATAAAATTACCCGTTATTGAACCCAAATTGTGAGATTCTATCGTTCAACTTTCTACGTCACCAAACATACTGACGACCCTAAGTCGCGTCGGCAGGTTCATGTACAGAAGAACCCCAGTTTATGTCTCCTGAAATTGTGTAAGCTTGAGTAAACATATTTATTGTTGGGAATATGTTCAAAAGTGAGCAGCCTCAACTGACCCTATTGTGTGCGTTGCACTAAAACAATTATGTTGAAGGCATCTGTTATGTCGTACAATTTATGGTAAGTTATGTAAGTTATAATCCATGCTCGAGTTGAGTAATTGTCACACTCGTAAGGCTGGGTCATGGCCTACCACAATTTTCTAGAGTTTGTATGAGAATTTTGTCACAAATATAGAAAGTCCAGCAAAGAAAGAAATTGATATGTTAAACTACTACTTATATACAGAAATTGTACAGACAAGCTCAGTCTCAAGACATAGACGCTGAATCAATTTATTGTTTGACATTTCTCTGGTGCCTTATTCACAAGACCTACCAAGCCAGACGACATAAGGCCAAATTCCTTTCTTACTCTTATTTTGGTCATGAAACTAAATATTGACATATGACGTCTACTTACAGCATAATTTATAACCCTTTAAGGGACTACACATTTTGTTTCTCATATGGCACGATCTAATTTGGATTTTCACTATTTTCAGCTTTACATATAATATACTTATGTTGTATTTACAAATGTACAAGTAAACTTTATGAACGTTATCCAACTAGAATTAAAAGTTCAATTTAATCCTGATTTTTTTTTGTTTCAACTATTAATACCAAATACAGTCCAAAAAAGAATGTAGCAAATAATACTTTAAATGGACTGAAGTGAGATCTAGCTGAATTGATTTGAGGAAGGAAGCGTTAAGTTAGCCCGAAAAGCTTTTAACATCTTTCAAAACATGTGCTTAGTCACTCTGTCAAAGGAACACTCGAAAAAGTTTGAAAAGTCTCCGCTTTTGGTGTCATTGTTTTGTAGCTGAAAAGAGGGGATTCATTCCAAGTTAGACCTACTTATATTATCAACATTTAAAAAAAAATTGTCCAGGGACAAGAATCAATAGTTGGGTTAATCTTCACGCGATAGACGTTTTCATTGTGATTCATTCATTGTGTACAGACTGTATGATACAGCCCTAGAGATGACAACAGCTAAATTTTGTGCTCATCTTTGAAACTCTATCTGTTTCGTTTTCCTTTTCTATTTTTCCCACCTTAAGTGCCACTAAACATGGAGATGGTTAACTAAGTAAGCAAATAACAAACCTTAAAACCGCCTCCTTTTCACGTCTTCCCTTCCATCAACAACAATAAGGAGGGAGAAAGAGAGAGACCGACTTTTGAAAGAGATTTTAAAGCGAGTTCGGTAAAATTTAAAGAAATGTGGAAATTAAGAACTTGAACTTAAAAGCAAAGGAAAGCCACCCAGTACATTTTAATATGTATCTCTGAGCCAACGCTTTTTCTAGAGTGTCAATATTTTCCATGTTGGTATTCAAAAAAGGCAGGAGAGCATGTAATGAGTATCTCCTTGTCTGCTCAACCGAATGTTTTCTCTTCGCATCAAAAACCCAATGAATCTTTCTTCGATTCCGTATTTTCCTGGCTCCATTCAAATAATGCTTGTCTTCCTTGTAGTCGGATTTTTTTAATTGTAAATAAGTAGACATGAGTTAAAATTGTTTCATATTTTTAATTCGATCATGTTTTTTTACAATAATTCTAAATTGACTTGTACAAAAATTAGGGTCGGTAAACTGCTGTTCTTATAACTAACTCAAAGAGTTATTTTTTTTTGTTTTATGATAAAACGAAAACTTTTAAAAGCTTCTGGTCATGAGAGATATTAATGCCAATAAATCTTTTTTCCATTTACAGAGTCAAACAGAAAATATAACAAAATCATCAATGTTTTATTACTAGTTTAATTTTAAAAGTGGTTCCGAGTAAAAAGCAATTGTAAACAATAAGAAGCAGTCTGCTGCTTAAAAAGCAAATGATTTTTTGACAACTATTTTCTGGATTTGAGATATTTTGTGATGTTTACTTAATATTAGTTTTGTATAAAAAGTATTAAGAATCACATTACGTGGATAGCAATGGAGCATAACAGTACAAAAATTGAGAAAGTTATTTGCCTTTGATTATGCAGTGAAACAAAAACTACTTACTTGTATTTACTTAATACTCGGCTTCAAATGACGATTGACTGAATACTGGAATAATGGTACAATTCCTCTCTCTTTGTCCCTTGATTGAGAATTTGTAGCATTTATATTTGGTGGAGAAGCAGACACTCAAATGTTAGGTAAGTTGTGTTTTGAAGAATTCCAGACTTTGAATGTTCCAAAGTGAAGTTGAAAAGAGAATAAAAAATCCATTTAGGAAGATCTTTTTAAAATCATTTGCAGAAGCGAGAGTTCCAACAGAAGCCTTTTATTATTACTTATTCCCGATTCCCATCCATTAGCTGGCAAAGAAGGGTGTTAAAGAAGAAGAAAACGATACTTTTTTTTAGAGCATTTGAGTCTTGTCTCACTCTTTTCTCTTCACATTATTTACGTCTCACTCGTTTTCTATTCCATTTTTAAACAATAATGGATTACACTTATCGTTAGATGTTGATGACAAAGTCCAAATTTTACGGAAATTTGCAAATATAATATTGATTGACATTCAATTGATGCCAGGTTTTTTAGTCAACTCGCATGATTTCAGTTCAGCAGTTCAAGTATGAATGAATTAATCTGTGACGCAATTATTTGTTGTTGATCACAAATTGTGTATCAATTGCACCTACTATTGACTATGCCTATTATTATATATTTAGTTTTGTGTGGAGATTTGTTATACCTCACCATGTTGATGACAAAGGTGAAGTGTTGACGGCAAATAATGTAATACTTGCAATTAACAAAGTTATAGAGTTCAAGTGATCATTTGGCCCAGTAATATTTTGACGTCAATGTAGATTTGCAAATAATAATTATAGAATCACCTTGTATTGGATTAAATTTGTAAATGCTTTTATATCTGCAGATTAAGATTAAAATTATACCCTGTGTACTTGCTTCATGAGTATCTTTTTATTTGATTTTTCTGCATGCATTGTCTAAGCCTATAATCAATTGATAATCTGCATGGGTAAACCAGATATTATCTCGTTAAATGAATGCGTATAACCACTTGAAGGAGTAAATAACAGAAGAGGCAGTGAGTAAAATTTATGATGCAATAGATAACTTGAACCTATCCCACACAATTTGATGACATTTGTATAGTATTTTAGGGTGTGCAGTCTGATATTAAGTGAGACAGGTTTGGTGCAAAATATGATTAATGTTGATATCCTTCACGACGGACAATGCAGTTGGGATTTTTGTTGGCGAAATCATAAGTATGCAATAAATTGCATCTGATGGATGCAATAATATGCCAAGTCCAGCAAAAATTAGTTCATGCGTATATAAGTAATTTTAATTAATTCTAAATTCTTTTGCGTAGGCAAATGTTTAGACGAATATATGCATTGGATTGTTTGAATTGTCCCCATTGACTGTACATTGTCAGAAGTTTCCTTCCTTTCCGGATTTCTAATTCAATCGGGAAAAGTACTTAACTAAATTAAATTTTCCTCGTTTTCCTTCCCTCTTCAGATAAAAAATACAGGAGATACATGTTTACCCTCACTGCAAACAGTGGACAGAAGAAAAACATAACCTCACTCTCGTATATAATAACCCGAATTCCGGATAAATATATATGTATATCGAAGCCAAACGACGAGTCTAATAAACTTTTGAAAATGTTAACATTGCTATTGTTATTTTTAGTTTGCAAATTGAGATGTTTCTCTTATGTTAAGTTTGAAAATGATGACTTGTATCATTGATATTATGAATAATTCAATTTAGTGATTGCATTTCATATGCATTACATGTCACAAATAAGAACAAGCAGCATTTTGCTACAAGTGTAAAAAGGGGTGAAACACTTCCATTACATTAGTTTTTCATGTTCCATATCAGCAGTATAAACCATGCATCTACACTATTGCAACAAGTTAAATCGATGGCCGAACTCTGTTTTAATCATCCGTAATGGATTTCTCAACCATTTTTCGTTGCAATTGCAATATTTAGAGTAGAACCTTGTTAGGTACTTTGTTCTTTGGGTTCTATACAAAGTACAATAATGTAATAGCAGTTGATCTAGGTCAGTCCGCCTGGCTTTGATGGAAAGCTGTGGAATGTTAAAAAATATTTGAACTATTGTAAGTAGTTTCTATATTTATCCATATTTTATGACTTATTTAAATCCCACAAAAGCCAAGCTGTCTGTGAAAATCCAAATTTAAAATGGTACACTTTTTTGTTGAAAGTACTTATACTCGGATACCTGGAAGGAGTGTGTTCACGTGTTTACACAATTGTTTCTGGTTTATTATTTGATTCCGGGAAATATTATTTATCTATTAGGAAAAGGAACTAAAAATATTGTCTTCAACTACAATATACCTAAAACAAATGCATATTATGAATATGTGTGTACCTACGATTTTTAAGCTGTAGTACAAATATAATTATTTACCCTTCTGGGGTGTAAAAAAAATTCTTAGTCTTTTGTATCAGAACATTTTTTAAATGCAAATTTTCCCCAGGAGTGAAAACTTGATGAATGTAATTCTTTTAAAGATTGAATAAAAGAAAAAGGGGCTGTTCCCGAGGAAAAGGATTGGAAATATTCTTGCTCGGCCCTCATACAATAATAAGTAAGTGTAATAATAACTGCCTGGGGGCTCATGCTTCCATGCTAGCTAAGTGTAATCTCATGTGAGATCTTCAACCAACGGCTTCTTTTTTGTAATATCTTTTCATTTCACTTTATATCTCACTTCCGACACCAAGGAATGAATCCCTTGCTCTCACACGTCTCAATAATACCTTTGCTTGTGGGGAAAAAGTAAATTTATATTTGGGAAACCATTTTGTCTCAACATACAAAAAATATGCTTTCTTTGCTTTGAACTTGAAGCGTTTGTCTAATTTAGTTGTCGGCCAAGTACAAGTACTCCCACTACCTGCATGAGTTGAGAACGTTGAAATATTATTATTGAGAAAAGCAGAGAGAGAGTGAGCATTTTATTCCGGATGACCACACTTGAAAAAGCTGTTGAGGACATCTCAAGTACTCGAAAGTAGTAAAGTAAGAGTCAAGAGGGAGTTGAAAATACACATCTCTTTATATTGACGACATAAAATTCATATTTCTCTCGTGACCCCATGAACATTGTTTTGTGGACTTTAGCCGCATATGTGGAAGATTGCCGGCCAGCAGTGGAGATGATGATGAAGTGTTTGCGAAGTGAGTGGATCTCTGTTCTAAAGGAGACTGAAGAAGTGGTTTTTGGGATGACTCTTGAATTGCCGAACTTGGAACTGGGAGTCTACCCTGGGACAGCCTTCCCTTGTTATAAATTGGTCTTACAAAAGGAAAACCACATGGAGGCGGAGTTTACACACAAATTCGACGCTTCATTCGAGATTCCTCTAACGATTAGAGCTTACTCGATCTCGGCCATGCGTTCTCAAAATCTATCCTCAAGCATCTAACCAAACTTGGCTCTGCAAGAGATACTTTTGTATGCCCAAGCCAAACTAGTCCAGTATACAAAAATGACATTCTATGTTATAACTTTCCAAGAAATTTTGAGCAAGAAACATTCAAAAAATTGGGGAATACCAAAAGTATTGCTGCATATATGAAAGTTGTTCATTGCGTTTTTTTTTTAGAAAACTAGAGTTTCATTTGGTTAAATGTTAACATTAACATGTTCATGCAAGTTGCCATCTGGCTTTAGCTTTAGTTCGCTCTCCCCTTGCCCCAAAATAACGGGTAGCTTGAGGATCTAACCGAAATACCCGACTCGGAGTATTGCATTTGTGTCTCACATTTTATATAGCTGAGAAGGGAAAGTAGTTTCATTCAGTTGCTGTTTCAACTTGTTCGATACCATTGGACTTGGAGGTTGGTTAACTGCATCAGAAGGACTGCCTCTAAGCAGCAAAGCAACAGCAAAAGCAGGGATTGAAATACACGAGGTTGTATTCAGCCAAACACTTGAACCTTTTGGTTAAGTTTATTGAGTGGCACAAAACGTGCGATGAGTATTTGTTGGATTTAGTCTGCACTCTGCAGCGATCCAGTATTGAAGTTTACCTACATCATTTGTTTCACATCTGAATTAAAAACCTGCTGTGCAAGTAAACCAAGCTAATAAAAAGTAAAAGGTGAGGTAATGCAAAAGCAATATAAAAAATTCTTGGCCCACATCGCCAATTAGCACCGAGCTGGACACACAAAGAAAGCTAAATTTATCTCAGACAAAACCGTCTGATCATTGTCACCAAAAGATTCCTTACAACAAGTTGATTAAAAGAGTGAACTTTAAAATTTATCAAGCGACGGATTAATGTAACAATATCAAATCAATTACTACTACTATCTTGTATTGACATATACATACATTGTGACAAACTTGAGTATCGAGTTACACAGTATCAATTTATTCTAATAGTCTTGATTGATTACACACAGAAACGATTGATTGCAACATTTTACTTTGTTCACAAGAAGCAAAGTGAAAGCGAATTAAACAGAAAACAAAAGTGAATCTGATAAGTTTTTGAGTAACATGCCGACTTGAGATTGAGAAATTTTTCAACTTGATAAAGAAACAAAAAACGCGTCTCATAATACAATCTCCTCTCTTCACAAAAAGCATAAGAACATAAATTCTAAAGCTATTTACTAATCGCTACTGAAGAAGCACAGCAGGTTTTTGGACAGTTAATTTAATTTTGATAAGTTTGTGTCAGTGTTATGAAGAAGCTGCCAACAAACTCATTCTGTGTTTTGAATATTATATTGTCGTTGTTGATCTGATATTTGTACAATTAATTTGAGACATTAATCATCTTACACTAATCATTTTACTCCAAACAATTTCAAATTAAAATTTTTCAAAGTGTTGTTCCAAAAAGTCGTCAACATTTCTCCCTCAAAGGCCGAAGACATGGCGGACCAGCCGCAAAGTAAGTTTTAAACAAAAGATTTGTTTTTCACAAAAAATATTGCCAACATCTCTCAACCAATTAAGTTTGAATACTCTAGAAAAAATAATAAATATAAACATTGCAAAAAATCATAATTTCACCTGACAATTGACACCTTTCGCATGTCATATATTATTCAAAGATGTAGTACAATAATTATCTTTGTTATATTTATTTATATAATAAAATTAAATATTTAATTATTCAACAAAAAAGAAGTAGTAATAATATCTTTGAAAAGCAAGTTATATATTTTTAATGATTCTAGTTTGCCTCAAATGAGGTTCACACCATTGGAAGATTTATGATCTTGATTTTTGCCAAAGTATGTATATCGTAACTTTTATCAGTTGCGATAAGAATGCTAGTAATCGTGAGAAGCATCACACGTCTTTAATATGATTAAATTAATTGCACGTGAGAAGGTCAGTATTGAGAAATCAAAGTGCAAAACTTTTGACTAACAGTAAAAAATCGGAAATTAACGATCCGTGCTAATTCTGTTGGGTTTGAAGAAAAAAAAGTTTGCTAATTGAATTAACTGGATTAAAAATTGTGAGGAGTAGCTATTGTTGTCTTTATTTGAGCTGTCGGAAATGTCAGTGTATTTTATGATCTTGGTGGCAGAAAGGTGTGAGAATTGTTCCTAATTTGTCTTTCTCTGTTGTTTCCGGCTGTCAGTCATGTTACGCTATGATGTGCAGATAATGTAGATTTACGATATCTTAAAATAGGATTCATCCTATTTATGTTTATTTGCAAAATAAGCTTGTAACGCTCAAAACCATATATGAAAGCTAGTGTTAGTTGCCTCTGGTCATTAATTGATAGCCCACACCTTTTCTTATTAAGATAACGCGGCTCAAAAATAAAGAATATGATCAAAATGCAGTTGTATATAAATAAAGTTTAAGATATCTATGGTCAAAAGTAACTCAATACATTTTTTGTCCAGTTTCTGTTTAACTACACTTTATATATGATACGACACCCATAGTTGTCTTTTTATATTCTTGCTCCTTGTTGTAATAAAGATTCGGCTCTTTCTTAACTTTTATTAAATTCAAATTGGCTACTTGCTCAGTCTAATATATGGACGACCTTGTAGGAATCGTTTATTGATATCTCATTGTTTAATCAGGCAGCTTTTTGTGTTACAAAGTCTACAATTGAAAAGATGAGATGATAATAATAAAGCGAAAACAAATCAAGTGAAAGTGGGCAGTTTTTCGTTTATATAAAATCTTATTTTGTTAAATTGTAATAAAGGCGAATAATTAAAAGTCAACTCAGGTTTGTTGTGCTTGTTTTAAGTTTGCCTAATGAGGCTTGAGTCTTGTGGACCGTGACAGAATAAGGCGGACGAGACTTGAGCCGAGACGGACGCCACGGACTTGGCACATAATCCAGTTTTATTTTACTCGCGTTTGTAACTCCCCATTTAATAAAGGGAGATAAAGGGCCGTCACCTCATTTCATGCCACCTGACTGACATCATCATTAAAGTCACCTAAATAACGGAATGATTCTCAAAGATAAAAGTCTTAAAAGAATGGAATTATATAATAATTATTTTATTGTAAACAGAATATTTATTCTATTTGATGGGATAATACCCGTTAATATATTTTAATCCTCACAGTCTTATTCTTGTAAGTATTCAAAATATTTGGAATAATCCGATTTGATATCGGATTAAAAATTAAAATTCAAGCAAGAATGACGCTTATTTTGAAACAACTCTTCTTGAAAAGATTATTTTGGACACTATTTTTTCATTGTTTTGTCATACACGCAAGTATAAGACGAGATGACACCACATAGACTCATAATATTTTATTGGTGGCAATTGATATTAAGCTTTTCTCTTTTCTGAAAAGCCGATACTTTAAAATCATCACGAAGTCACGAACTTCGATTTCCTAGAACAAAAGTAATACTGACAAGGAAAAGTTTAAAGAAAATAGATGAAAGGAAAATTTTTGCATTTTAGAAATACAATATATTTATCTTAATTTGATTTAATATAGGGACCGACAATAAACAAGTGTTGAAAATTGATATAACGGGCGTGCTAAAAAAATATGAAATTGGGTCTGTCGTTTTTTGTCGTGTCGTTTCAGTAATTCGAGTTTGAGACAATCTCGTTTACTTTTGGTTTGCTAACATAATTAGCGAACGTTCATCGTGATCTCATTAACTCCATGAAGCAGTTTGATGACTGGGTGTTACTGACCTAGTTAAAAAAAAACTATTCATGTCTTTGTCTTTGTTTCGAATATTGGTGTCCGTTGATGAAATGATTATTATTACGAGTTGGTGATGATAGACCGACAATAATTGTCCAGTCCGCCCAATTGTCAATCAATTTATATTGTCATTAGTTCAGTCTCGCTCGTTATCCATAATATCAATGATTTTTTTTTGTGAATGATTTCTACATAGACAATATTAATATTAAAGAGTTACATATATATATATATATATATATATCTAAACTTGTTTAAAACGTTGAAGAGTCTATATATAAGTATATAAGGTTGACGGTAGTAATAAGGAAGCAGAGTGGTAGTAAACAAGGCAAGGGTAGACTTGACTGACATGTTGTGAAGTTGACTGGAGTCATTAAGGGCTATTACAACAGGGACTTTCCCTCTGCCAGGTACGATCTCACCAAAGATAAGACCAGTTTCAGGCGACGATCAGCGTTAAGTCTGCCATTCAACCAGTTACACCCGACACCCTCAACTATTCTAACCAAGTTCAAGTTGTATAACCTAACTATGTATATACTTTTCAAAACTTATTTTGCAAATTCCAGATTGTGCATACAAACTCATTTAAATTATTAGGCAAGAAAACACACAAACTAAGAATTGAGAATTGTTCACTTGAGTTCAGTTTTTGTCTCTCTCTTGTTAAACCTTTTCTTGTGGTATAATCTAAGAAAAGATTAACTCACTTCACACCAATCTTTCACAAACCCTTTGGACGTCCTTCCAAAACAAATCCGTACCAAGGCTGCAATTATATAAGACTGTCATCCATAAAATGAGAATATAAAACTTTTATTTTTGGAAAAAATGGGATCAAATCTTTTGAGAGATTTTGTTAATCCTATCATTTCTGTCAACGAGCGTATTCATATTTTGAACTAGTGGTGTCAAATAACTTGAAGGGTTGATGATGATGATACTGAATTCTTTAAGAAAAGGTTTTGTTTTAAGCTTATGGTTTCAACTAATAGGATTTAGTGTAGCCACAGCTTTATCTTGAGTAAATATATAGAAACTTATTTTACGCTCACATCTTCAAATTTCAACCAACCTTGAGATAAAATTGTTTAGTTTAATGAATGGTTTTTCTTCGTTGCAAATCCATTAATTGGATACAAAAAGGTTCAAACATTTGCGTGTGGTCTCTGATCTGTTTTATCGCAGATCAATCAATAATCGGTTTCTTATTTAATCTCTCATTAAAACTTTGACATGAGTTTTAACTTTCGGCATCATGAATTTTGAATTTTACAATTCCTCAGCCATTGGAACATTTTTTGTTGAGTTTATTATGTGAAAAAGATTGATTACTTTGTCGAGAAAGAACAAAAATTTAGGACTGCGAATTGCTAGTTTGTCAACTTGATAATCAAAGTATAATTTGTATGCACTGACTGAAGTTGAATGAACAACTGGAACAAGTTTGTTTAAAGAATAATTTTAAAACAATTTCATTAACAATTGCCGATATAAACTACCTCAATGTTGCTCACAAACATTTATTTTATAACAATACGAAAAGTAAACGTTTTCATTGCTTGATTTAAGCTTTGACTTTTCCGACGACATGTTCACAAAACAACCAAAACCATTGGAGCAGGCGCCAGGCTAACAAGTAAAAGTGGAATTAAAATTGTCTTCAGACTCCTTCACTCTTTATTTTAATCTCTTCAAAAACCCTTCATTTACGATTAAATATTAAACAATTTTATAAAGAATAAAAACTAACAGTTTATTATATGAATAAATAAATAAAGTATGAACTGCATTATATTACTTATATATTCCATTTATAATGATTGCAAAAACATTTAACAAACCAATTTATCAATAATTAAACTTCAACGTAAACGTAAACTATTAGGACAGAATTACTGGTGAACATATATACTGTCCCATTTAGGAAACACACGAATACAACATATATTGGTTTATTTTTACAAGTTGTTAACCAAAGGAAGGGATCAAATTAAATTACAACAAGCCATCATTTGTTTAATGCATCGTCTTATTAGCTAGTGTGAAGATCTTCTATTTGCTTCTTGAATCAATGCTTTCCGTGGATTGAATTTCTCGAGTGCCTTTTGCAGCAATGACATTAGGGCATCAGAAGGTGATTACTACTCGTATATGGCAAGTCGTATCATTTTATTTGCTGTTGATATTGCAGCACTCGTAAGAAAAGTACGTAGCGAGTTAACTTGAGTTTTACACTCATCGTTAAGCCAAATAATCGGCCATTATAATAGACTATATGGCAAATTTCAATCACTTTGAAATAAGGGTTCCAATCGATTTAATAATAACTGTATTTTTTTTTGTTCTTTTGAATAGTTAGTTGGTACAGATGTGTAGTTATATAGCTGATATGTTTCATAAATTAATTTCCGCTTTCTCGTGTCCTGTGCAACTGTACTTTTGACTTTGTTGAATTAGGTTTGTTTACTCATATTCCCTAAAGACATACTTTGCTAACTAATTAACTAACTAACTAACCACTATACAAACAAACAAAGTATCCTCATTTCATCCTCTCCTTGCAGAGCAAACCAACAAAAATTCTCTTCTTTCTCTTTGTGAATTTCACAATAATGTTGAGAGGAGAAACTTTTCCAAACTTTAAGCCTCAAAAACTTTGAATTCCTTGGAGGCTACGACTGTTTACAAGTAGAGATAATCACACAATGAAGTAAAGTGCAACTTGATGAAAAAACTAATGTACCGTGTTATCTTTACAAATTACTAAATTTTAAATTAGAAAATGTTCAACTCTTTTTTCCGTGTTATTTGTCACAGATTTTCAATTAGGAAAGTTTGTCCAAAATTGGAGATTACTTATTCCAGTTGTATTAATAATACGCAAGAAGACAAGTAAAACACGACGAGTGATTATTGGAAAAGTGAGCATGCATTTCACTAGCGTACAATAAGCTCAAGTAATTTCCTCTTCATCTGACTAAACGCCCTCATGCTCCCTCATTTATTGTTGTCAATTGTCATTGTGTCTGCCTGATTATCCCGATTTTTGGACAAGAGTGAACCTTTTGTATTCTAAAATCAACCCTTTTTGCACTTCATGACTGATTTCACACGATTTTCATCCCAAATTTTCTTGTTGTTATTGATAAAAATACATGTTGACATTCATAATTTCTCAAAGTAATGACTCGGCAGCTGAAATTATAATATTCAAGAGATAACTATTAATTGGCTGCATATATATGCGCCCAAATAAATGAGGAATAAGAAAGTTGGCAATGTTAGAGTGTGGCGAGGGAGAAGTAGTAATAATAATAATAATACGGAGCCCGATTGAGCAGTTCCGTGAATTACTTCCACAAGAATGGTTAGCCATAATGCGAACACTCGTTCCGTATTTAGTGGATTGGATTGATCATCTTTTGCTCTTCATGTGAGCACTGCAATAAATTACCTTTGCACAGATTATATCAGTAAATTAAACTGCTTTTTCCTAGCTCCAAACCAATTAATTATGACATGGACAGACCACTGGGAAAGTTAACTGAAAATATTAGATCAATCTGGGGAAATCCGATAAATTAAATCAAATCTGATTATTTATGTCACGGGCTGTTAGCTATTTATGATATTAGTATCTTCCATTCCGTGACAAGCAATACAATGGCCAACTCTTATTCTTAATGCTACAATTGTCACAATATGTATGTAGGATTACAATTTATGATTTTAGCGGATCCAGATGCAAATATTTTAAGTTGATTAATCAACTTATTACACTTGAACAAATTATTACTGGTCGTAATAAAAAATATGGAGCATATGGGATGATGATGCAAATGATTTAGAAAGAGGAAGTTGAAATTGAAAATGAATTACGCAACAACAATAGCGAACACCTTCCCCTTCCGTGAAATGAAAGGAGGTAACTGAGTGTAAGTAACTAATTTTGTTATGGGTGATTATATCAAGCCGATCTGTCTCGATAAATCACGTTTGATCAGCTTTTCCGGTCTCAAATCAATTAGTTTCATAAATGAGGACGATTAATTAGTTTAAAAGCCTTTTGAATTAGAGATGTTGGCAATTTGGCAATTTTAATATCAAACTAAAAATAAAGAATTAGATCAGTGATATTAGGAGTTTTGTATTGCATTACAGAAAAGCGGCGTCCGCTAAGTCTATGCGTTGGGTGCGGCTCAACCATCCATGACCAATATATCTTAAGGGTGGCCCCTGACCTGGAGTGGCACGCAGCCTGCCTTAAATGTGTAGAATGTCATCAGGTATAAAAGAAAAAAAAATCATAACTATCCTCTTGTTTCTTGATTAAAATGACATTTTGCATTTAATATATTTCTAGTTCCTAGATGAAAGTTGCACGTGTTTTGTTAGAGATGGGAAAACATATTGTAGAAGAGATTATGTCAGGTATTTTAAAAATATATATATTTTGAAGAAAGTAAGATATGCATAAGCACTTTTTAATATGATCTTTTTGGGGATTTGCAGACTGTTTGGTACAAAATGTGAGAAATGTCACAACCCATTTATAAAAAGTGATTTCGTGATGAGAGCTCGAAGTAAAATTTATCACATGGATTGTTTCCGGTGCGTTGCATGTGAAAGGCCTTTGAGGCCTGGTGACGAATTTGCACTAAGGGACGACGGACTCTTTTGTCGAGGTAAGAACACAAGCTCATTGAGTTGCATAGTTTTTGCATCAACTTTTATTTGCTATATGTTTTCCCAGACGATCATGAAGTTCTTGAGAAGGCTGTCAATGGAGAGAACAATTCTTCAATCAATACTCCTCCAGCCGTCACACCAATTCATCACGAAGCTTCCAATTCCGGTCAGTCAATCTTTTTCTTTCCTACTCCATTTTTAGACCCAGATGTAATCTCACTCTTTGGTCCGGTTTTCGGCCTTTGTTCCATGTAAATACATGTGCATCTAAAAAAATGTTTCCCTATTGTACGGGCATACAATAACACGGGAAGTGCTGTATTATATAACTGATATTGCTATATGCTATTGCATTCATTTTCTTAAATGAAGAGAGATTTTCAAAGTCTTTAATGATTTGATAAGGAATTTTGGCCATGTCATTATTACGTAAACTAGCGTTATCAGTTGTGGAAGCAAATTCCTTACATCGCATGTCTAGAAGCCATATGCCAATATCGAATTCAAAAATCTTAAAACACACCCAGGACAAAAGCAGCCAATGCATGCCACCACGAGGTCCGTGATATTATGCCATATCGTATCATTTATGTATATATCAAAATCAAACAATGCTGGCTGAAGATAACAATAGAACCAGAGGGTGTAGTAATATCAAGGAAAGCAGCTATTATTGACCACATTCAGTTATTTACTACGTCCATTTTGCAGGTTAGCTCATAATCATAAAGAAGGCAAACTTTTCTTCATTATTATTATGGGGAAAAGAAATTATGGGCGTTGGTGGGCGTTGAGCGTAAAACATTGGTTTATTTTTTTTACGAAAAAGGTGTTCTTTCACATTTATGTGTGTTTACAACATACAAAATTCATAGAAAAGCTGCAAAATTTGCTCGTTTTGTGATATCTAATAAATGTTGGTAATAAATAGTACGTGAGGATATTTGTGTATGCATATGTGATGCTTGTCTTGACTTTCTCTCTTGTATCTAAATCGGGACATCGCATGCGGATTGTGTAATGGAAAAATCAATGGGACTTTCCTCTATTTTGGTGAATATGCCACCCATTGCCACCAGCCACAAGGAGAGAGAACTTTCTTTTACACACCAACTCTCTGTATGTATTGTGGATATAAAATAGATGAAAGTGCATCTGTTTTTCATTCTGTTCATTGCAGGAATTTCCCTTCCCTCCTTTCTCCTCGACTTTGACTTTATTTTACACACTGCTACTCTTTCTAGACTCCAACAAAGCATTTCTATCCCACCAACCGACCAAGCAGAATATAGGATCAAGTAACTTTCCCCTTCGTTGAGTCACAGAGTCTTGAGTTTGAGTCAACAGAGTTGTGTGGGGAGATATTTAGTGCCACCGCATCCCCATATTCCCATCCCATTGGCTGAGAACCCAGTAAAAACTTCTAATTCCGGCTTTCCCTTCTCTTCTCTCCGTCTATCTCTCTTCTGTTCATCTGCCAATCCAAATTTTTAACGCATCCTTCACACTAATAATCTGCACTCTCATTTCCTTGATGCAATTATTTATATCACTTACCCTGCACTTTTAACAAACAAATCAATATCCTTGGTTGATAATTCAGATTGTTTTTTAAGTTCTAATCCAACAACTTTCAATTGGATCCTTTTCACCTCTACTTATATAACGATTCCAAGAAATGTACAAAGAAATTCAATCTTTTAATAAGTATATAAAAGAAGATTTCATAAATCAAGGAGAATAATGTAGAAATTCAAAACATCAAAGGAAGATGCTCAAATATAGAGAAAGATAATATTCCATCCTGTCCTGCGACACATCAAAAGTACAGTAAAGCAAATTGGTTTCCAGAATCTGAAATTGAATTTTCTTCTTTGCTTCTGAAATATGGATAGAGGAGCTATTAGAGATTCTCTTGAAAAAGCAAAGCAAAGCGACAGAGAGAAGAGGGTAAAATGCATATTTATTAGGTAAACATGAATAAGGGAAAGTTGGGAAATTAAATATGAAATGGAGTGTACAAAGGGAGATATGATATCCGCAGAATTTTAGAATTTTAGATGTTCTTCCAGCTGAACTAAATATATAAGAGATATAAATTTAGAGCATCAGAGAAATACTGGAGCGGATGAAGTCTCCGGTGATTTATATTATGCGCCTTATGTTCAAATGTTTACAGAGTGAAATTAC
Source organism: Proisotoma minuta (assembly GCA_034698145.1). NCBI lineage: Eukaryota > Metazoa > Arthropoda > Collembola > Entomobryomorpha > Isotomidae > Proisotoma > Proisotoma minuta. The sequence continues at coordinate 17,778 of JAQIXN010000731.1, forward strand.
GTTTACTTTCTAGTCCGACTCAGAAACATCATAATGAGACTTTTAATGAAATTTGAGACTTTCTCTTTAGCTCATATTCAGGTGAATATGTATATGGATATTCTAAACACCTATGCAAAAACTTTAGCAATCAACACTATATACAGACATGCCCACAAGAAAGAAAGTACATAAATTATTTATCAAATAAAACTATTTATTTATGTAAATATGATATTATTGGTTATAAGAAGCAAAAAGAGAATAAAAGTAAATTGGGATAAAGTGTTTGCATTGTACTCAATATTCAATCCTTAAATCTCTTGGAAGAAGGCAAGTCTTGGGGGAGTTAAGTGCATCTTTCCTAGTAAAGCTTGTGAAAACTCCAAACTACTTTGTCTTTGTCCCTATCAAATCTTTGGCATACATTTGAATCACCAGACATTGCAAAAAATAAACAATAATTACCAACCAAATGGCCCACAAAATTTGTTTAGTTTACCTTTACTAGGTTTTTGCACATTAATATTATTGACAATGGTGACTTTTAAATTTTATATTAAGTAGTATATAGTCTTGAACATCTCAGCCAACTTGCTTATAATCTTACCTAAACATAATTCAAGTTTTGGAAAATGAGCATTCGAGTCATTGTTGGTTCTTTTCGGCTTTGTATTTATTCGTCTCCCTATAACTCAAGAGTATTCTCAAAAGTGTGTAATTCGATTTTGAAAAAAAAACATCATGTATTTACTCGTCTTCTTGATCCTTTCTATTCCATTGTTTACACTAATTTCATTCCATGCTGCTAACCTCTGTCATTTATTTAACTTAACAGACGAAGACGATTGCATTTTAAAATAACAATACGGAAAATATATGTTACCCACCCAAACTCATTGACAAACTATACATATAAATACTCTTAAACCTTTGTCTTATAAAATCTTGTGTATTTAAGTATATCATGAAAATTGCACAATGAAGTAGGCTATGCCATTAGAGAATACAATTATTTTCAGCTGCAAGGTTGAAGGTGTTAAGACACTTGGTCAAAAGGCTGTACGCTGAGGATAATAACAATAAAATTACCTTTAATGCCAAAGTGTGCTTTCTTTTATGGGTTGTAAATGGAGCGTGATCTCTTAAAATGGGCTTAAATTTTAGATTTTGTTATATATTTACATCTTAAATACTTTTGTTTTGTCAATGAAAATTGATTTGCATGAAAATATAATAATGGAAATCAATATTACGCAATGTTAAACGTAGATGCAGTTTAGTTCTCGTTTGCAGAGAAAAATCATTAAATTATTAAAGACTGACATACAAATAAATACTAGGGGGAAGAGTCAGAGTCATCCTGGATAAAAGTCTCTCCAAATAATTGCCAATGACATGAATTGAACCATCCTCGTTATCGTATCGCAGGGGGGTTTGTTTGTATCATCACCACACATCAGTTGTAGATGATCACCAGGGTTAGCAGGGAACGAAATGTGGGCTTTATATTTTATTTGGTTGAGGGATGCAGGAAAATGCACTTAGTCAAACAACAGAGAAATGATATCGCATCCATATCATCATCATCATCATTGTGCTTTAATGCCATACAACCACAACAAAACAGAAAACTCCCACTTTGATGCATTCTCCTTTCTTTTACTATATGCATTGATAGTTGTAATGTGGAAAGTGGAAGAATTCGGTTTGAAAAAGAAAAATGGAATGTCATCATATATTTACATGAATCTGATGAATACAGATGCAAGGAGAGGAGTTAACGATAATTTACAAATGAAAATTGGCTGAAGAAGAAGAGCAGCTGGGAAGGCAATATTTTGACATGTTTATAATCTTCAGTTGAGTACGTTGACATTACATATTGTTCCCTTTAGAAATGATCTGATTCTTAAGAATGGCTTGTGAATACAATGGGACGAGTTTAAATGAAGGTGCACAGTTGTGTGAAAGTGCAACCACAATTAAAAATTCATGAGGATGAGAGCATGTGGTCTTATGGTGGTATCCTTCCGTCGGTTGGCTGCTGTATATTTCTAAAGTTTTGAGGTTTAGAGTCTCCAGCGTGATGCCAGGGATTATAAAGGGAAAGTGAATAGAGACATCACGAGCCAACATGTGGACAACCGAAGAGAATGTACTTTGGATAGTTGCTTGGGCAGGGCGACAATTAAATGACAACTGTGACTGAACCAAAAGTCAAGGGACTGAGGACTCAAGGGACAAAATGAATGTTGAAATGTGAACCCGGAGCCCAAGTGTAACTTGTGAGCCATAGTATAGTGTCTCTCTTGTCATGTCATGTCACAGTCAACATTCTCATTGTCAATTGTTTCAGTCTCACTCACTACAAATTCCAAGTGTCCCAAAACCAAATTAAATTGCAGTTTGCTTGTGAATAGAATTGAAATAGAGCAGAAATTGAAATTAATGGCATTGGCTGGACATTCAACCATAGACCGGACTTTGAAACTGGGTCTGATTTTTACAACCAACAGCTTGTTCTATCTATGTACACATAATAAAATATTATATGAAATATATATAGAAATACACTGTCCCGAATAAATGCCCATTATGACATAAACAGTTGGCTTTAGTTGGCTTATTTTAACCCAATGTGCTGATAATGGACCCTTAAACATTTAAATGCCCATTATTTAGACATATAGATGGGTTGAGGATGATGAATCAATTCCCAAACCCACAGAGTTGACTAAAATTTTGGATTAATACTGACTCTTTGAAAAACAATAAAATGCAAATGGAGAAATAATAGGGAGACTAGAGATCAGAGGTTATCAAAACAGTTTGCAATCTTTGAACAATAGAAACAACTGTTCATTATTGGATGAAATTTACAATGAGCTGAAACAAGGGATTCATGCACCTCCTGCATTGTTTTTCTTCATTATACGTTTTGCAGGGGTCAGGTTAGTTTTGAACATACAATGTACAGAATGGAGTAGATCAAGTTCATTGTTTAATCTACTCTTATGTGTACTCAGGATTTGTCGTCATTCTTTGACATATTATAATCTCCGTTATTGTGAGTATTTTGACTCAATCGCATCGTATTTACATCTTTTCTATCACCCTGAGTTTTTAAGCTATAATATTTTATGTCGGGTTATACATATAATAATACCAATAAGTAATCAAAATTCAATTCGTGTTTGCAAATGTGTAGTTATTAAGGATCAACGATTGACAGTGATACATACATACAGCATGCATCATTTTAATCTCATTTACTTCAAATAAACCTATCTTGTTTTATTATGTCATGTATTCGCTACAAAAAAATGAAAAGTCAAACGAAACAAAAATGAATGTGTTTGGCATGTCGATTTGAAATTGATTACAGTTTGTCTTGTGCTCAAAATCTAATTCATTTCTCCTAAAAAAACTAACCATTCTGGCTCATGGCATGTGTGTGACATTGTAGAAAGTAAAATGGATTGTACGTGTATTTTAGGTTGAATGTGGTCTAATTTTTTTGTATTATGATCGTCTGTCTATCTTGTTGTATGAAAGCTGTCAATCAATTATGCATTTCATCCATAATCTATAAATCTTACTCGGCAGTAGGTCTTATGCTTGTTTTAACTCATTTTTTTTTCTCTTCACTTGGTGTGCATGTGTGTTTGTGAATGAAGAAAAGTCAACATTCAAATTTTAGAGTTTTATGTCATTCCATTTTCAACCAATTTCTTATGTTATCCCATCATGTCTCATATTTCTTGTTATATTCCCATTTTTGCCTGACAGAATAAATAATCAGATTTCATTTAGTATAACGAGGCATAACTTTGTCCTGGACACACTGAATAATGAGTAATTTAATATTTCATGTTTTCATAACATTCGACATCCCCTAATTTTCCTGTGCATGAAATATAATATACATACATACATGTACTTTTGCTCTTTTTTCAACAAATTCTTTATTAACAAAAAAAACAAGGACGATCCTTCGCACATATTTACATGCAAAGAATTAACGATCATGCGAATTTACATGTTCACAAGCTTAACTTTTTATTGGTAGAATATATTATTTTGTCTCTTTCCCTCTGTCATTTCAAATATATAAATGCAAGTATAAGCGTGGGATGTCTTATTTAAAATCCGCGTGCAAAATTCCCAACGGAGTGCTCAAGCCAAAAGCATAAAATATATATTTTAAGGGTGGCAGTTGAGGCTTGAAGGTGAGCCGTGTGTTGTCATTCCCAGAAGATTTTCTCCGTCATTGATAATCACAATGGATCTCAATTTCAATCCAATGGCTTAGTCAACATTTGACAATGGGAAGCAATGCAAGTGAAATAATCCAGTGGGGAGATGAATACTGGGATTGATAGTTTTTGTTACTCTCAAGTGTTTATCCTATTAGGGAATGGTTTATTTTCTATTTGTTCTAGATTAGAACTGCATGATGCTCCATTTATTAGTCCGCATTGCCAACTAACTAGTTATTCATCCAATGGGTGTGCAGTTATAACCCCCCAATTGGTTAAAGCTTACTTTTCTATATGTATATCCATATATGTACGGCTCAAAATGATTAAATAAATCCTACCCGAGTTTAAAGTTTTTGATTGAAACATTGCAATGACAAAAGCATGTGTTATAATAATTACTTTATAAACTCAAAATCCTCATTGTTTATTTAAATTTCTTTACAGACTCATCGGAATCGGGGACAGTACATACACACACAAAAATTCGAGAAGGTCGAGGGGGAAGTAAAAGTGAAGGAAAGCCAACAAGAGTGCGAACAGTTTTAAATGAGAAGCAACTGCATACATTAAGAACGTGTTATAATGCTAACCCTCGACCTGACGCTCTGATGAAGGAACAGTTGGTGGAAATGACCAGCCTAAGTCCCCGCGTCATTCGTGTCTGGTTTCAAAATAAACGGTGCAAAGACAAAAAGAAAGCAATCCTTATGAAACAGATGCAACAACAAGAGAAGGTATGCCCTTTAATTTAAAACTTGAATGAAAATGAAACAGGGTCAGGTCGAAACATAAAAAACAAATGAATGCATAGGGAACATACTTACAAAAGCTTCTTTTGAATTCTCCTTCCTTTGATCTTTTCATAAAGTGAAATGAACTAAGGTCCGGTCTTTGACCAGCAAGTTTTCATTTCATATCCTGACTGAGGAGGAAAAGGATTTATTTATTTGAAGAAAGTCTTTCATACATCTCAAAATAATGAGAACAGTGTATAACTCATTAAGATTGTTAATTCCGGACTGAGGCTAATTAATATACGAAATTCACATCAAAAACAACAGACGTCTCAAATTAACAAAAAATAAAATGCTTACTTATTTGCCTTGCAGTTATAATAAAGTCGTTTGTATTTTGTTTCTTTTGATAGTCCGATAACAAAAATTTATTTATGACAGTTTGATAACCTGTTTCTTGAAGAATATTTATTGTTAAGCATGTAATAAATAAAATAAAATGTAGGAGCAGAGTTTACAATAAATAAGTTGTTTCTCATTGGTGGTTCGTTAAATGAAATTTTGCGTGCTTGAATGGCTTGTTGTGTGAGACTAAGACAGGAATGTGAGGCAAGCGAACGGAAAAGGGCAGGTTTTGAAACTTTGGTCCCCGTCCAGTCTTGAGAAACGCCTCCGTCTCCATTCAATTCATGTTCACAAGTTACAACCCCAACTCAATCATGTACAAAAAATAGAATACTACACAAATAGAATATATGTGCTTCTAAAAATGAAAAGCCATTGGGTATCAAAACATTAGAAATTCAATGCTAAAACGAAAATAATATCTGCTAATTAGACTCTATTTTGTGAATGAACTTTAATAGTGACTGCAAGACCGTTTGACTTTTAATTAACTTCAGCCCATGTCATACTGATAAGAAAACCAGGAGGGTAGATAACTTCTCCAAATGGTCAACTTTCCATCTGCTCATTTAGTTATTCTGATGAAAGAAGCATCTTTTCATATAGGTTATTGGAAGTTTTTTTTTATTTTTCAGAAAAATTATTGAGTTGTTGCGATTTTGTTGCCGACTTATTGGAAATGTGTTTGCATTACTATTCGATTTTTAATGAACATGTGATCATTCTGTCTCGTCCCATTCTGAAATAATGATTATTACATTATCAATATCAATTTAATGTAGGATGACATGAAAGAAGGATAGAAAAATATAAAAAGCGAATAAAAGGGCGAGATGCAGCAAAAAAACCAAAATGATACATTTGATACTACCAGCATTTCTTATTGTACAAAAGGGAGCCATATAAATGAATTTATGTTGGTATAATGAATGCAAAATAGAATTATGATTATTATTTAAACGAATTATGTTCATGGGTGATCCAACTGTGTCATTTATTTTCCACTTTATCATCCAGTTCCCTTTTAAACACATAAAAGGCCACCCTGTACTTTTTGGATGACGTTAAGCTTTATCTTATTTATTTATTGTAACAGAAGAACATGTTGAGCAGAGTTGATTATGAAGGTCTTTGATTTGCTTAAAATAAAACTGACATATATCCACTCAATTGACGTTGACAATCCACCCAACAAGATAAAACTCAAACAGAAGCGAAGGAAAATTATTTCTTCATGCAACTAATTGATTCAAATGCGCATCAAGTCGCTAACTGAATTACGCCTTAAAAATAATGTAATTTTTCCTGGATTTTAGGAGGGTCGGAAATTGGGATACGGTTCTATGCAAGGGATCCCTTTGGTGGCATCAAGTCCTGTTCGTCACGAAAGTCCGCTGGGGATGAATCCTATAGAAGTCCAATCATTTCCTCCCCCGTGGAAAGCCCTCACAGACTTTGCCCTTCACACAGACCTCGACAGACTTGACCCCTCAGCACCACCCTTCCAACAACTTGTCAATCAGGTACGTTTATATTATATATCCGCAAATATATATTGCTTGTCTTTTCATGCTGTGTCTAATTACTTCCTCAATAAACTGTTTTATAATGATAGTATTTATGTATATGATTTACATTTTTACAACATTTCTATTGAAAAAAAATAAAATTCAATACGCTCTCACTAAAAAAAACTCTTGGCTTCTGGATTTTCTCTTGTGAAAAAGAAAAAGAATACAAAATTATGATAAGCCGTAATTGAGGATAATTAAGTTTACCTTCAATAAAAGAGACTTTTCTTAGGGAGAAACGTTCACATGTTTAGTAAATAATTTACTGCAATCTTATCGCTTTAATTTCCTTGTCATTGCTACCCAAACCAAATTCGTTACTTTTATAGCAGCGGTGCATCTTAAATATATATTTATTTAAGGCATTCTTTTTGTCTTATTAAGAAACCTTATCTGCATTCTGCATGTAATGAAACGCTGGCCAGATGCTTAGCTCATTTATTCAGGTACAAGAAACTTGTTAAGATTAAGTTTTCTTTTTCTGGAATTAAAAAGAATTTATTTACAATTTCATCCAACCAAAATAAAGAGACAGGTATGCCCAAGTCGTAAACCTAGGCCAATCCTTTTATAACACTTGACTAAATTTAATTCTAACCAGCCATGCTTTTGAAACAAAAAGTTATCTTATCGAGAACCAACGAAATGAAATTCATTAGAGAATATTATTAAATAGTCTTATCTCATTAATTAGATGCGATTCATGAATTACGGAAACTTGTTACATTCACATGCAGAATTTTAAACTTTAGAGAAATAATAAAGTTGAAATAGTATAACACTTTCCAGCTCAGAAGTAATAATAAATCTTTGATGTTGGCTTGCTTTCTTTTGTCTGAATAAATGTCTCCAGTCCAAGTAACAATTGTCGTCAAGTTTGAATCTTGTCATCAGATCTTCGGATCTCCCCTCATTTGTGATGATTCTCATTTCCCTAAATAGTGTGAGTAGGGCAATAATTGAGAGGAAACAGGTTGTGTTGAGTGTCATTATATTGTTGCCGAACAAAGGGCCGAGAAAGAATTATGACCATTGTCTGGGGCAGTGGACATGCTGGCGCGACAAGCTATTGGTAGTGAATGCTTCTTTTTTTTAAGTCTCTGGTGATCGCCACCTTGACTTCCCCGTCCGTCCCTTTGAGTCCTTATCTTATCCAACTATCACACTTATCACTATGTCCGCAAACATTAATCTTTATTCACACTTCTTTCTTTTGTCATTTAATAAGTTCATTGAAAAATTGCACGCAAGTAAATAAGTTACGAAATGCAAAATGAATCTGGACGAATTGGTCGAAAGTATTTATATTAAATTTAAAGCGTGCCCAAATTTGCAAATCAATTAAATTTGATTACTCTCGTCTTAATCTTTATATGGCATTTTAGTATTGCAAGTTTATTGGTTGATTGACAGCTAAGGTTGCATTTTATTGCACGTGTATGTTGCAAAATATTTTTTAGAGATGAGGTTAGAAAATATAATATGCATCCTGGCTTTTACATATAGGTAATTTTTGATTAAAGTGACTTGTTTATGTATTTATTTATTAACAATATTTGTTATTAACCTCAATAACATATTTGATAGCTCAATATATTCTTAAATTTGAAGATTGGAATTTGGATTTTTAACTATCAAATATTTGTTGTTTTATAATTCAAACAGAAGGTGTTAGACACTGTATACAAGGTAGATATTATTATTATTATTTGATCGTGAAATCGTAAAATTACCGACAAAGCTAGTTATCAGTAACAACTTGACACAAACTCTTTTGACCACATACTCCTTACTTCAAGAATCTTGAATCAAGATGACTGCGACTTTGAAATTGATAATTCCTTTTATGAAGGAGAAATAGAAGTTGTGTAGGTTATTTCCTTCAAGGTTATTATTACAATTTTACTGAAAATGGCTAAAATTGGTTATTTATTAAATTGCCAGAACTGCCAAAAACAATTTCGGAAGCATTTATTGGAAGGATTAAAATATCCCTCGTTTTATAAGTTTACGACATTAGTAAATAAGGTATTGTGGAATATTATGGATATATTTTTCTGAGAATTATAACGCAGTGAATGAGTACAAACTTTGTATTAAAAAAATGACAACAGTTGTTTAAATTGCGTGTGAGACTTTTAAGAAATATTTCATTGGTAGAAAAAGAATGCAGATGTTTAAAATACAATACAAATTTCAATTGTACTTTTTATGTGTTAACAATTTTGGATTGAATTGCCTGAAGGATTATCTCATCTCATGCTACGAGTAAATAGTGCAGGCAGTGCTTAGGTGTTGGTACTCTAGTGCCTAATTTAATCTGTATTTTATCCTGTTCTTTGTCGGCATATCAAACAGTTAATTCTGACTATTTTTTAACCAAAATACCTCAAAAAGGAAATGGTGCCGACGTCCACCCGTCTGTTCTCTCAAATAAAAATGCCACGTCGGCTTAAAAAGTCACACAAAGTCACACAATACAATTAACAATATATTTATATGGCCATATAATGTGACATCTATAAGAATAAGACATTCTAAAATGATTCGAGAGGAAGCGATAAATAAATAAACTAAATGAAAACATGAAAAAGAGCGTGTCTTATTATGATACATTGTCTTATCTCTGAATGAATTCATTTTATATCATCTTCTTCTTTTTTCAGTAGCGTTTAACAAGATTGTGTTGCATGAAATTAGCACAACAATCTCAATTTTTGCTTCTGGAATTTGGATTTAATCTAAAGAAAATCAGTAAAGTAAAAACAATTCCCTCGCAATGCCTCTATATAAAAGAGTAACTTTAAAAATTACATATTCATTGAGCTGATGATTAGCCAAAGGTTGTAAACGGGGCAGTGACAGGAACAATAATACAAATGAGCTCTTTATTATTATTATTACAAAGTATAAGTAAAAGCTTTCTCCCTGTAATAAAATGAGTTGGATTATTTTATTTCCCTTGCCTGCATATCGCAAGTTAGCATCTTTCACATCTACTCAACATGCAAAAAGCCTTCGAGCCAGATTAAATTGGAGGATTAAGTTAACTCAAAAAACTGTGAAAAGTAATCCGACTAAAAACCCTTCCTTTTGGATGATGGGGGCATATATAGCATGGAAGATTTTTCGGAATTGAATATTATTGAAAAGTGTAACTCATTGCTCATTCCTCCCTTTCATCTCCCATTAATGCCCATAAATCTTCAGTTCATCCATCCATACCAAAGTTAGTAGACCTGGAAGAAAATATCGCAAAGGGAGGTGGCAGAAAGGGAGACTAAACTAAGCTGAAGCAACATCTCTATAAAAATAAAAATCCCTAAATATTTTTATTAGGGGGAAAGGGGTTAAATCCTAAACCTCCCTTTGGTCACAAAAACAGTCGCTCAACCTAATAAACTCCCAAATTATCCAACACAGATGCATGGACACGAACTAACCCTCTAAAGCAATTTACTTTACAATTTTCAGAATCAGTTAATTACATATACTCTTTAAAAAGTTGCCCTTAAAGTTACCTTTATGTATTTACAAAATAGAAAGATTTATATTTTGATGGAAAAATGTTCTTCATTTAATACATTTCTTGTTGGCTTTAAACGTCTGCAAATTCACAAGATAATAAAAAATATCCCCCGAAATTAAAAAAGGCTAACCACCTGGGACTTGAAAGTAAATAAATACAAAGAGAAAAAATATATAAGTATAAATGCAACTTGTATGAAAATTAATAGTCGTATATACGATTTAAGAAAGAATGCTATTTTAGAGATGTGAGTTATGATAAAACGTGATTTTAGTTAACTTTTTGGTTCAGTTATTGAATTGTAAATTTCAAAGTTTTATGATTATGGGGTTGGACTGCGTGGATGGTGAAAGCTTGTGTTAACCTATGCACTCACGAGTTTTCTGAGAAGCGGAGCAAATCTAAAAGATTTACAGCTTTCTGAAACCATCTTTGAAAATTTCATGTAGAGAACTAAAAACTAATAAAATTTTAATTTATGTTTTAAAGATGTGGTTCATAAAATTGAAAATGTAAGCACTTTAGTACCAACGTGCTAATTTTCTTACGCATGATTTGTCTATAGCATATTTACAATGTTTCTTAAATACATACGTTAGATTAGAGGTTAAGATTGCTTAAAGTGTTCTCAAGTGCACACATTAAAAATAAATTGTAGGTGCAGTAATTTGAAAATTGAAATCATAAATGCATCATTGTTTTCAGACCCGTATAACATTTTACGCACGTGTTTCGTGTAGGATTGTTAACAATTTTTTTGCTACATAGTATTTGAAAAACAATGGAACATACGTATCGTGCATTCACAACATCCAATAAATCCCCAATACCTTGTGTTCTTGTCAAGTCTAAATTTCCTTTCCCATTTATGTATATTTTAAATAAACAAAGATGTACTATATAAACTACTAAGGCTTCACTCGCAAAATATGTATATCTAATTTTAAAATTAAATATTTGGGGAAGAAATCATGAATTACAATAATAGTTGTTCATGTTGATATGTTATCTTGTAAATCAGATCACGAAACAAATTGTAGTAGATTCTTTGGTTTATGCAGTACTCAAATTCCAATATTTTTTTAGAGACCTATATAGGTATATATAGTTTTAATGACATTTTGAGGTTTGACTAGTAATCTAGTTGCTGGAGTTGTTAGCTAATTAATTATGTGATAAGGAAACAAGAAGTTCAAGTTTTGTTATTAGACTCACCATTTAATGACGACGGTATTATTTTTTTTAATATTGAAGTTTGTGCATAAGGTAGAAAGAAGGTTTGCTAATTTATTTACAACTGCATTCAAAGCAACTTTTATAAGAAGAAAAAAATAAAATATGGTTCCAGTTTTTGTTTGAAAGATAATGAAAGAGTTGAGACTCTGAGACAAATGTGCTTAATGTTTGTGAGTAGCGTTTGTTTTCCACGTAAAATTGGATTGAGGAGGTTCTTGATTTTTAGAAGGAGTAGCCTCAACTTTCCTTGTCCCTCCATTGATTTTTTTTTCTTCTTTTTGGGTTGCAACAAATTCCTTCTGATAAAGTGAACCCTTACATT
>JAQIXN010000732.1:0-29744 GCA_034698145.1 Proisotoma minuta
GGGGGGTGTTGGTTTAGTTGGCTGGTGGGGGATAAGTGCTTACCCAATTAGTTTGTTGAAGAGGTTTGTGTAAAGTTGCTGGGCAGTTTGGCTGTGCTGTCTGCAGTTCGGCCTTTGGAGAGCGACTGACTTTTCTCGTCTCTCTTTCCCTCTAAAAGAGCGTCGCGTCCCAAGAACCAAGCAGCTATTGATCCAAAACCAAGCCAAGCCAAAAACGAGACAAAATGAGACAGAAGCACAAAGGAATAACAAAATGCAAAATTCCATATGCTTCATATGAATTATTTTGTGATAACATAATTTATGCTGATAACAGCATTTAAATATTTTATTTTTTATAGAACAGTTGCAATATTATGCATAGTTTTTATTTCAAGAATAATTATGAACCAATTCATATTAATTAAATAGAAAAATGTATACAACCATTATTTTTTTTAAATTTATATTTTTATTGTTGAAGATTGGTCTGTTTGAGAGGAGATCTAGACCTGCTACGACTGCTTCCCTCGTGGTGGTGATGGTCCTCGTCAATGTCAATGTCACCGTGATTTTTCCGGCTTTTTCGACTATTTTGTGCTTTGTTATTATGGTGAGAGTGAGATTTATTTGATCGGCGAGGGGATACTGATGCGGATTTGCTTTTCCCAGATCTATGCTTGTGTTTCTTTTTATTTTCGTGTAAACTTGCTTGTCCACTATCTTCTGAATCGGAATCTGCTGATGAATCGTCGGATGCTGAAGATGAAGAGCTTGATGAGCTCGAGGATGAGCCGGAAGAACTGTCAGAAAATATTCCGCTGTGGGTTTTCAAGTCCACATTGTCTGCTATTTCAGCAAGGTGTGGGAATTTAGACTGCACATCAGAAATAACATTATTTGTTATTGTTATTATACAATTTAATTAATTTGATTTTTAATTTGATGATAGCTACATACCTTCAAGACTCTGTGCCACTTGGAAGACAGTTTTGGACGACTGCGAACAGTTTTGTGCCACACAATAGGAAAATTAGTTTGAGAACAAAAGTTTTGCGTAACTGCAATGGTAGTATCCAAGTTTAGCACCACATGCCACCAGCCTCCAGGAACAAATACAGTTTCTCCAGGCCGTTGAAGAATTTCCAAAGGTTTGTATTCTTGGGGCCAATCGGGACGCTGTGTTTTAGGATAAATTATGTCATACCAAGTGATTGCTTCGTCTTGTTGCTTTCCACCTTCTTCTCTGGTAACTTTTATCAAGGACTATACACAAAAATATAGAAATATGTAATAGAAAAATTGTCGCTTTGTCACCAAATCTGATTAAGTGTTTTATTACCTTAGGTGTATTGGTAGGAAAAAGGCACCAACGCTTATGGCCTGAAATTAAAGAATTCCAAGCCGAAGTTCCCAATGGGTCAATGTGTATTCCTGTTCCAGATCTTGCACCACCCATCACAAACCAACGATATGGAGGTCTCCGTCGTTCTCCCGCATATTGAAATAAATCATCCCTAAAATATTTTGGGATATCATAATCTTCCAAAAGTCGTTTTCGTCTAGGATGCTAATATCAAATTAAAAGAAAAAGACAGAATATATTAGTTTTCAAACAAAGAATTAAAAAAACTCTAGATATTTTAAAATTATACATACCTCTCCATAATTTGAGTCAAAGACATAAAGAGGGCTATCATCATTAGTGGTCAACATATAATCCACAAAATATTTCATCTTTAACTTGACACTATATCCTTCATTGTCTTCTCCGCACTTGAATTTTTGATTTCTGTATTTTTTCGCTAGTCTTTGAGGTGTCCATTTCTCATTCGCCTGCCAACTCTTTGAAGCCCCTAAAATTACGACGGGTAGATACGGTTTTTCAAATTTCTCAATGAATTCCGTCGTGCTAATCTTATCAACATGAATCCGAGCAACTGAGGAAGACTCATTATCAGAGGTAAGTGATGTGTCAAAAAATTCATAATGTCGCCTCGATGTCCATGCTCCTTTCCCCTTCAGCTCTGTTAATAACATCAAAATTTAAGTTTAACCACTTTCTAACTTTTCAAAACCAATTATTACCTGGCCGAGCATTTGACTTGGCTTCTTCCACACGTCTAAAAACTCTATATTCCAACTTTTCGTCTTCTTTATTATTGGAAACAACGTCACGCTCTTCTTCCATCCCACTAAACATTGACAAATTAAGCAAATCAGCAAATTTATAAGATTATAAAGCTTATAAAATCACCTCTTATTGCAGACCAGTTGAAAAGGAGCCTTATCTATTTCCCAAAGCAATGATAACGTAAGATGAAAATTAATTTAATTTTAAATGTGAAAAAAATCTATGAAATGACTGGAGCGGGAAAAAGTTTAAAGCGGCTTTTTGACCGACTGACGTTCGAACGGAGAGAAGCGTGTTCTGATTTCCACTTTAATTTTTTTAATTTTTGTCTTTTAAGAAATTAAATTTCAATTAACTTTCATCTTCTAAAAATGGACGTTGTAAAGAAGTTATTTGAGACGACTGACTTGTATGCAATTCTCAATACGACGGCCGAAAAGGCTGCGGATGCAAAATCACGTAAGACCAATGTTAAATGGGACGGCGTCGCCACGTGCTCGGTACTTAATTTTGGACTTTGATAACTTTTGTGCAGTAAAATCTGCATATTTGAAAGCGGCGTTGGCCAATCACCCGGACAAAGGGGACGAATTGGAACGGGAGATAAGAACCCAAAAGTTTCAAGTCATCAAACAAATCTATGATTTACTCCAGGATGAGGATTTGCGAAAATCTTATGATGAAACTGGTAATAAAATAATTAGATGGGTATATTATTCATATTATTGATGGATTTATTTGTAAATGTTGTAGGGGAGTGGCCTGATAAGGAAGAGCTAAAATTGGATTTGGGATCTTTTGGACGTTTGGATGCGCAAGTAATTCTGGATTTCAAGAAACAATTTATTGGTATGTTATATATTAGGGCAAAATAAAATTAAGATGGAAAACTCAATGCATATATATTTTTTGTTTATGAGCAGGATCTGATGAGGAACGCGAGGATATCAAAAAGTTCTATGAAGAAGGCAAAGGGGATATCTTCCATATCATTGATAACTTGTTTTTTGCAAGTATTTTGGATGATGAGGAGCGCATTCAAGGGATAATTGATGAGTTGATTGAATCTGGTGATATGCAGAAAATTGGCGAAGGGGTTGTTGATAAAAAGAAGAGAGACAAGAAAATCAAAAAGGCCAAGAAGGAGGCTGCAGAAGCTGAAACTGCAATGAAAGAACTTGGACATGATGGTGATGGTGGCTTAGAAGCTTTGGCGATGGCCATTCAGTCAAACAGGAAAGGCAAAAACGATAACTTTTTGAATGATTTGGAAAAGAAATATGGAGGAGCTGAGAAAAATGGTAAAATTTATAAATAAATCAATAAATAATTTATATAAATCAAATCTCGCATTCAATCTTTCTTCTGTTACTTTTTAAAAGGAAATTCCAGCAAGGGCAAGGGGGGCCGTGGACGTCCAAAGAAAAATCAGGAGAAGGTTGAAGTGGTTGAAGAAGAAGTTGAAGAAGCAGAGGAGAACAACACTGAAGAAGCTCCAAAAAAGAAGACTCGTGTACGTCCTTCAAAGAAAACTTATGAAGAGGTTGCCGAAGAGGATGAGGAAGACGGTATAATTTATTATAATATAAATCCATTCTTAATTTTGTCTTATGTCTTTATTATTTTTCAATATGTTTTATTGTTTCTGTTTAATAGGAAATTCCGGCAAAGGCAAGAAGGGGGGCCGTGGACGTCCAAAGAAAAATCATGAGAAGGTTGAAGTGGTTGAAGAAGAAGGTGAAGAAGCAGAGGAGGACGAAGCTGAAGAAGCTCCAAAAAAGAAGACTCGTGTACGCCCTTCAAAGAAAACTTATGAAGAGGTTGCCGAAGACGACGATGAGGAGGAAGAAATTCCAAAAAAGAAACAAAAGACTGTATCAAAACCAAAAGCTAACGGCAGCTCCAACGGCACAGAAAAGCGAGGGCGTGGCCGACCACCCAAAGCAAAAAATTAAATGAATTTCATATTTTATATCTCATCTTACTAATTAATTGAATATGCGAGCGTAATTTATTTTTATAATTTAAAATTTACAGCTCTAAATTAAAAATTTTTTGTCATTTGGCAATTGAAATAATATGAAATAAAATATTCACAATTACATACATTTTAGCAACTAGTAGTAGATTTGAATATAAATGATTTAAGTAGATCATCAATTGCCTGATTTGTTTCCTTAATGAAAGTTTCTTTGTTGACTTCATCGTCCAAGTATCCACTTGGCGTCTGGTTGTACTTCACAAGTCCAATTGTTCTCATTGCGTTCTTGTACTGCCCAAAGGAAATGTAACCACATCCAACTCTGTCATACATTCGGAACATGGCTTCGACATGATTTGTAGCAATAAGCCGTGGAATTTGTCTGAAGGCTTCTTCCCCTTCGCGTCCCTTGATCAACGTTTCCGAAAGCTGGCTAATGTATTGGAAGGGATCTTCAGGAGTGTTGAGAAGGCAAAGGCTCACAAAATATTCAAATAACATTTGGATATTGTGCTCTTCAAGATAGCTCACAATAATTTCGTCATTCACGGAAACAATTGGGGGAAGATCTCGTGAGATTCTGTCGCATTGTTGAGAAGCTGCAGATTTCTTCTTCTTTTCCAAATTCATTGCAGAAATCTCTTCTTGTCCTTTTGCCAGTAACCTTTCTTTGGAACTGACAGGAGAAAAGCTGGCAATTGGTTGAGTCGTTGAGTTGTCTACAGTTTTGAATTTTTTACCAGCTTTTGGAACGCAGTCTTTTTTTAGTCGAAGATCTCGTGGGTAATCACTTCGATATTCCTCCTGCGCCCATTGTTTTGCCTGTCCTTTGTAGTACAAGTCTTCAGGGGCTACTTTTGGGGGCTCTCCGCACGGACATTTGTATGCACTCAAACGTTTGGTCTGCTTCTGGATTCCTTCTTCCATTTCTTCTTCCTCCTCTTCTTCTTCCTCTTCATCCCTTTCTTCCTCTTCCTTCGTCTTGTTCTCCAAACATTCTCCCACTTTCTCAATCGGCAAGTCAAAGTCACTGTCACTTGGTTTGAAGCCAAAAAGACAAGCTGCTTCCAACGGCTCCTAAAAAAAGACAATTGCTGTTGTGACTCGCTAAAATTCCATTACAGACTTGAGACTCTGTTGGGAACTCACCTTTCGAGCTTCGTCTGTGTTGCCCTCCATGACGCATTAATCGTTTTCAAAAAGCGTTATTGATAGTGCAGCAAAATTTAACCGACTTGGAGTTTCAAATCCCGATAAAGAAAATTGATATCGAAATTTTGTATCGCGTCACCGTTGGAAATTATTAAAATAGAAGATTGATTTTTTTTTCATGTAGTACTTTATTTATAATTTCAGAACACTTTTTTATAATAATTCTCTGACTCTTTAAATTTTCTCAACAAATAGCAAAATTAATAGAGTGAACAATTACTTATTTTTTTTAGTATTACAATGAACCAGCCAGGAAATTGTTAGCGATTGCTTTATAAACTCGATATTAGCAGAAGACCGGCTGCTTTGCCAGGATATTATCTTGTGTCACATAAAATCATCATACTCGTCCACTTCATAGCCAACTTCCACATTTGTAATATCTGATTCTACAGTAATTTTGGGGCCCTTTCCACCCCCCTTTCTATTCTTTGTGGACGTTGTGGCTTTTTCCGCTTTGCTTTTCTCAAAGTATAGGGCTTCGACATTGGTTTTCACTTTTCGTATCCGTTTTGCCGACAACGAGAGACATAAATCTTGAATAAAATCTTCCAGAAAATCTTCGAATGGAGCACGTTTTTCAAACTTTCTTAAATCAGTGACAATTTTCTTCCGGAGTGCATCGAAATCATCTTTGGTCATTGGATCCACAATATCTACATCGTTTGAGCCTAATGCAATTTATAAAATATATAATTTAGACTAGCTCATAAATTAAAATTTCCAGAAAAATCAGTTCGTACCAAATGTGCTTTTCACCATTTGAAGTTCAGCTTCTTCCTGTAATTTTTGTTGTCTTAATTTCTCTGCTGCTTTCTCTTCAGGTGTCATACTTGCTCTCAGTTTCTCTAATTTTGCTATCTCTTCTTTTCTCTATTTAAAAAAAATACATTCTGGTAAAATACTATGTACTTTGCATCATTATAATTTATAAAGGAATTTATTTACCTCCTTTTCGGCTATTATATCAATTAGTTTCTTCTTTTTCTTGGCTTCAGCTTGTTTTACCGCAGCAGGCTTTTCCTCGTCCTCGTCGTCCCAATTATCCTATAATTTTAGAAGAACATTTATCAGAACATTGAACAATGGAGTTTAAAGGATTATTAGGACCTTTGCGGGCTCTTCCTCGTCTTCTCCCTCCCACTTATCTGCCCTCACAGGTCGGACAGCTGGTTTGGGAACCACATCTTCTTCAAAACTCTTGCTCTCTGCAAAAAAAAATCGGGATATTTTATAAGTCCATGAACAAGGCATTCAATCGTCGTCTGGAAAATTACCCCAATCGTCATCCGCCATGATTTTATCCCAAACAAATTAGCAGCAACAATTCCTGACCCAAATAACTCTCAGCGGTGGTGTCACAAATCTGGCACGCGACTAATTGGTAAATCCTCGGAAAATGTCAAATCTATTCAACCTGAAAAAATAAACAATTACGTCCAATGTTACCATTGTTCAAAAATAAAAAACTTACAGCAGTATTTTCGTCGTTTCAATTGTTGGATTGAAGTGCCTATTGTTGTCCGTCTGCTACTCAAAGTGAAAGTGGTTTCGAAAGGATTTCGATTCTTCAGAAATACCGGCAATTTGGCTAAGCTGAAATTTAGCAAAGATGGCACAAACTGTACAAAAAGCGTCAGCCAACTAAAATGTGAGACAACGTTGTCTTCTTGTCTCAAATTCCCATGTCTCAAAATATTGTCTCATTTTGGTCACATATTAACATGTCACCCTTTGACTGGAAGAAACCAGTCAAATGCATTGTTGAGAAAGGTAATAATTGGATTAAAATTTTGGTTTGGTTTCTCTTCGTATCAAAAATCATTAGAGCATGGCTAAATTGGTTTTTGCTCTCACGGAATATCATATTTCTAGCAATGGCTTCCAAATCTTGTCCAATGTGACAAACTTGACTTTGTATATATAAAAAATATAGAACCAGTTTTGGTCGCAAGAAATCTTGTTTTCCAGCACAGTCCAAATTAGCAAGCTGGAAAGAACAGAGCTCGCAAAATGACGCTCACCGTCCGTCCAGTCAATGTGGTCAACAGGTAAGACAAAACACGTTCTAAACTTGCATAATATTCACTCTCTTTTATATAAATAGGCAAAAATCATTCCAGTTTCAAATTCTCAAGTCCCTTTGCATCGCTTGTTTTGTTATTACGGCTACATTGGGTATGGCTTTATAAAAAAATACAAAAAGAATGTCTCGTTCAAAGGATTTTCAAATGCTTTTTTTTAGTAATTTTGAGACTGGGATCAAGAACATCAACTGAACCAAATGATTCGTCCCCAATTCCCTCTGGGGTCTTACGACTAACAGCCCCAGAAAACCAAGTTGAGGATAATATTTCCTGGAACAAAGTATTGATTGAGGGACAAGCTGGTGCCTATCATGATTTAGATGTTGACGAAATTCTAGAGAATGAGGGACCAGTGGACGAAATATACCTTAAATTCGTCCAACTTGACCCACAAATATTTTCTCAAATATTAAATTCAGATGCATTCAGAGGTTTGAAGAAACTGAAACTACAAAGAGTGAAACTTGCTCCTGGAAAATCTTGGAACTTTGCTCGTGTGAATTTGCCTCAACTGCAAGAATTTGTGATTGATCTTGACATGGGCTTCCACGACCAATATACTGACTACATGAAACAAATAACTAAACAAGGATTGTACGATTTGTTATTTTACGACAAGTCTCTTATTGCAGCAACTCTGGAAGAAAAGTTGAGTTCGGATGGAGTGGAAATTGTGATCAGATACGACGGATGGACCGCACTCTCTCTTACCAAAAGTCAAGAGAAAGTCGGAGCTTGGGAAACAATTTTCGGACTTGAATTTGCAGATGAGCTTCTTCGTCATTTGAATGCAAATAATATTCCCATTGTTCATTTGACTATGACAGAGTCTACGGTATCTGTAAGCTCAATTCCAACTACTTTGCAATATTTGAACTTGTACAGAGTCAGTTTTACGGATGGAGGAGATATTGCAAGTTATTTCAAATTGCTGAAATCCAACTCTGGGGCTCAACTGACAGAGTTGTATTTAGAGCTTCGGAATTTGACATTAAAATTATCAGAGTTGCCAAAAACAATCCAGACTTTTTCTTTTGGAGATGTTCCAAATTCAATGTATACTTCTGGAGATGTTGTGTCTGCAAAAACGGTTGGACTAAGTTATCCCTTGGATATGAAAATCATTGAGAATTTTGACAAAATTTTCCCAAAAGTGGTTAA
Organism: Proisotoma minuta; assembly: GCA_034698145.1. Classification (NCBI taxonomy): domain Eukaryota; kingdom Metazoa; phylum Arthropoda; class Collembola; order Entomobryomorpha; family Isotomidae; genus Proisotoma; species Proisotoma minuta. Next base: position 8,555 of record JAQIXN010000732.1, read on the forward strand.
TGTTGGTGTATTTGAGCCTACAAATGGAACACAGCATTTGCTTTTGAAAAACATTCTTAAAACAAAAGCTACTTGGATTTTAATGGAAGGGTTTGAAAGGAGAGCAGTTGGAGCTGTTGAAATTTCAAATTTGGAGAAAGAAGTTGAAAATATTTTGGAAAATTGTGGAGTGCCACCAACTGAAAGAAATTTTCTCTTATTCAAAGATAGAAGAACATTCTCTTGGTATCAGAATGAATTGACAAAAGAACAAAAACTCAAGTTTCGTTTTGATATTCTTGGATGGGATGAATACATAACATGGGAAGCATTTTCGACTAATTTTTCATAGTTTTATTTTATATTTTTTATGTGTTTTACACACATCCATTAGTGGCCATTAATACAATAAAAACAAGTGTTTTAAAAAATGAGTTTCAGTCTGAAGTTCCACTTCCACATTGTGGACATTTTTCATCTATAATCACAGCTACGTTTTTATCCAGATTTAAATCATTGGCATTGTTGACTCCGAGTCTATAGCATTCTGAGAGACGAAGTCTTTTGAGGTTCATTTTCGTAATTGCATGCTGCAGTGTTGATTTCGTGATCTGGAATTAGAAACAGTTAATATTTTGATTATTACTATATGAAATTAAATCAAATTAAATTACTTGAGGGGACGACAAGCAAAGATCTTTAAGTTCGTAGCAATTTGCCAGCCCAAATAATACAAAAGCATCAGTAATTCTCGGAGAAGCCAGATGAAGCTTCCGTAAGTCTGTAAAAAAACAAAAAGTAAATAAATAAAATAAAATTTCATTTGTAATATTTGTATGACCAAAATCTTACGTTTGAAATCTGAGATGCCAGGTTCAGTCTTATCTTTATCATTTAGAGCTTCCAAATTCAAACCCTCTTCAGTCAAAACTTTAGATTGCAAAGTAGAACATTGAGCTAAAGAAAGACCCGTGAAACTATCAGTTAACAAGGCATCGGGCAAAAGTAGCTCCTCAATCTTTGGACAACTTTGAGCCAAGATCTTTAGATTAGAGTCTGACAAACAATTTGCCCGAAATTTTCTCAAACCAGGGAATAATTTTCCAATTTTTCGGAAAATGTGATCAAAACTTATTCTTCCTGCACTGCTATGTCCTGAAATAATTTCCAGAGAGCTCATCATGTTACAACTAGATTCGGGTTCATCTCGAAAAGCAACAGACAAATTTACATTTATTAAAGACAAGTATTTTAGCTTTTTCATAAAAGTGAGAAAATCTGTAATTTCTCCGTAATAGTTTTTGAGAGTCAAGTTTGTTAAATTGACTAAATCACTTCCACAAGGAAAAGTTTCAGGGGTTGAAGGAATTAGTACAAAATCTAGTTCTAAAGATTTCAAGTTTCTTCCAAGGATTGTTAACCACGAGTATAAAGCACTGAATCTGAGACCAGGACGTAAAGACATTTTTAAATGCGTTAAAGGATATTGAAACTTTTCGTAAAATGTCTTTGTTTCCTCTTCATTTAAGTTTAACTCAAAGTTTAATTGTTTTAGTTTGGTATTGTTATTTGTAAAATTTGGTTCATTAGATAGCTCCATCAATTTTGTGACAAAGTTCCCATAATCTTTTTGCTCGTTTTGCATGGACAGAGTCTCCAAATTTGGTAGTACGTTAAGTAGTAGCACAGCCAACTTTTGTACATTTTGTACACTTTCAGGAGACAATGGATGGCTAATTTGACCTTCCTCAGTGTCGTCTGATGATGATGAACTTTGAATGATATTCAACTTTTTAACACTGTGTAGAGCAATTTCTTGACTTTCAAAAAATGATTGATGCATACTAATCATAAACTGCCTTTTGAAACATGAGTCATTACTCAATGTGACTTCTGAGAGATTGGGTGCATATTTGTGAAATATCTTCCAAATTGTCTCTTGGCTTCCAACGTCAATGCTTATATCAACAGAATTTATCTTGTGTCCTGCAATTTTGAAAAGTTTTTCGACTTGGCGTCCTCCACCAAACTGAACTACTAGTTTAATATTCAGTCGTTTTAGAGATCCTATGCTTGATTTAGAGGATGGGATAATTATGGGGTTTGCCGCATCACTGCTAAAATTGTCCGTGAAGCAGTCCATAAAATGAGGTAGATTTTCATAGAGAGTTGCCCGAAATTTTGCCTTATTTTCCAGTAATTTTGTCGCCTCTTCAGCCCACAAACTGCAGACAAGTCTGGCGTTGATCAAATCATTAAATGGAAGCTGCGCCAGCATAATCCCAGCAATCTAAGGGAAACAAACTTATTATCAAGTTAATTAAATGAGGTTTATAATAATTTTACAGATGGAATGTTTAATGGATTAAGTTCCAAAACTTCTTGTTCCCTGTCCATTAGCAAGAGGCTCAAATCCAACTTATCTTCTTCTTCTTCTTTCATAGTTATTGTAATCTCCTTTTCGTCAGGATTCTTCTTTCGTCGTTTGCTACCCTTATTTTTAGGGGCAGCTTTGATTCGGCGTTTCCTCCCAATTACTAAATTTTCCGTCGTTGACGCCGGCGACAAGCTTTGTTTTGTTTGCGACCTTGTTGTTGGCATCTTGTCCAAATCAAAGTGGAAACTGGATTCCCTCCTTAATCCTTTAACGGGTCACGTGAGGTTTTTTTTCTTTCCTGGAATAGCTTATTTGTTTCGGGAGCTTCAAAAGGGTAAGGAAATTAACTAATTACCATTAACTTTAATTACTTTCCTCTCTTATCACGCCCAAATTTGTTATCAAGTGCATAAAATCACTTTTTCGATAAAATCAACTACCCTATGAGTCATACATTTTAAATAAATCATTTTTATTTACATTCAACAATATTACAACTTTGATGATTTTATTATTATGATGCTTATAAAGAGGCTAAATTTGTAATTTGATGAAAAATGAAAAAGCGTGACGCATGGTTTTATTATAATAATTAGTTCAGTGAGTTGGTAAATTAATTTTTCTTGGTTTATGGCTTTGACAGTTTGATAAAACTTGAGCTCGAGCTCAACAACTTTTGTAGACACTTCCTTTCCAAGAAAAGCTTCGGTTTAATCATTTTACTTAAATAAACAACATTAAATAGTGTATATAAGGAAAGAATGGATATATAACGCAAATTTGGTTAGTACACTATTCGTTTAATTGCGTTGTTTGTGCAAATTATTACAAGGGCAGGGTATAAAAGAAGTTGCTTTACTTTTCTTGTAATAGTTTGAGATTTTAATACAAATCCTTATCTCAATAATCATCATTTTCATTTTGACTTGATAAGTGATACAACTTTTCTTTTACAGAAGCCAAAATTGAGTGAAAACAAGGAAATTAGAATGCGATGACAAGATAATTATCTCTGGGAGACTGGTGCAATTTTAGCAATGTATTGTGATCAATGAAAATTCAGCTTGTATCTGGATTATAACAGAAAAAGCCGGTTCGAATATTCGGATCAGACACAAAGACGAAGAGGAATAGAAAACCCGAAGAATTTTTCGGTTCGACCGGCTTGGTTTCGACTCCGGGCAGTACATTTTGCTAGGATCATCGCATCATCACTTGAACTCAGCTCAGCACGAGGCCAACAAACTAATTTCTAGCCAGTGTCTGTGAAAAAAAATAATTGTGTTAACATAAGATGGAAGCAATAGCAAAACACGACTTTACAGCCACGGCTGATGATGAGCTAAGTTTTAAAAGAGGCCAAGTTTTGAAGGTATCAAATTTTGATGACAATATTTTCGACATCACAGTTACAAATAATAAATTATTTTTTTTATAGATATTAAACATGGAAGATGACTCAAATTGGTTTAGAGCCGAATTGGATGGAAGGGAAGGTCTAATTCCATCAAATTATATAGAAATGAAAAGCCATTCGTGGTTAGTACCATTTACTTTAACAATTAAAGCAATAAATTATTTATTTGTCCAATATTTACGCCATTCAGGTATCGAGGTCGAATAACAAGAGCGGAAGCCGAGAAATTTCTTACGGACAAACCTGAAGGAGCATTTCTTATTAGAGTGAGTGAGTCAAGTCCTGGAGATTTTTCCCTTTCCGTCAGGTATGATTAGAATATATATATATTTTTTTTAAATAATTATTTTAAATGAACAACAATTGTAGATGTTCAGATGGAGTCCAGCATTTTAAAGTTCTTCGTGACGCTGCGGGCAAGTTTTTCCTTTGGGTTGTAAAATTCAACTCTCTCAACGAACTAGTAGAGTATCACAGGACGTCCAGCGTGTCGAGGTCCCAAGATGTTAAATTAAGGGATCTACTTCCAGAGGTTATTGGAATACTAATTTAATTGAATGAAGGTATGTTCTTTTGTTTTATTTTTTGTTGACCTTTTTTTCTTTTGGTTTGCAGTATGTGAGGGCAATGTATGATTTCACTCCTCAAGAACCAGGTGAACTTGAGTTTAGGAGAGGGGATATTATTACAGGTATATTAAATATAACATCTCATGACGCTTTCTTATTGTGTGGTGAACAATTATTTTTATTACCATATCAAGAAACATTATAAGAAAAAATCTTTCTGTTGTTTTTCAGTAACGGATCATTCGGATGACAATTGGTGGTGTGGTGTGATTGGGAACCGAAAAGGTCAATTTCCTGCCACATACGTTGCTCCATACAATCCATAATTAATATTGCAACCCCATATCAATATGTAATATCTGTAATATTAATTTTTTGGATAACAAACACCACCGTCATTCTCAAAAATTTTAGTTTTAGGGTTTTATCCAACTTGACTTTGCGCATGCAATTTTACAACAGAAAAGTTTTATTTGCCTTTTAAAACAATTTTATTATATTATTATTATAATAGACAAAACGGATAACGACAAATTATATTTAAATTAATTAATTTGCTCTTCCACTGTTTATGTTATTATTACTAGTTGACAAACAATCAACTAAACTCTTTTAAATGTATTAATTATTATTAGTAATAATAATTATGTTCAAGCGAGAGTAGACTTTGTCCATTTGTATTAGCTCAGACATTGATATAATAATTACTATGTACAATAGTTTTTTACTGTGTTATTTTAGCCTATTATGTAACGAACGATCAAAAACAATTTATTGTGACGTAACAAGTTGTGTTTAAGACAAAGAGATATCAGTGAAAGATATTTGAGCTTTGATATTGATTATAAATTATAATAGTAGAATACTAGAAAACTTCAAAATGCAACGAATTTTCCGTGGTGGCTTCTTGTTTCTAAACTTCTGCATGCAAAAAATGACTGTAAATCATTCAGGCACATTTCTGTTACCAGTTTATATAACAAAATAATTATATACGTTTACTATTTTGATAATGTCGTCAAAAGAAGAAGAGGCTGGAGAAATATTTGCCTTTTTGCGAATATCTTCTCGATAGATTACTTTGTTGTCTTCTAAACTTTTTAAAACTTTGATTTTGCTTATAAAAATCACAAAGAAGTTCACCAAGTTCTTGATTACTGCACAATAATAATTATTACAACATTCTATAATACTGTTCTGCCTTTGCAAATTGACTCTTAAAATATTGATATCTGTCTGTATTAATAAGCTGATGATATATAAACTGTTGAGGTGATTTGTCTGGCCATAGCCTAACCAGGGCTAGATAATAATAAGATGAGTTCTACGACTGAATGTCTTGTAATTTTATTATCATTGTAAAGGCATTTCATATTCTAAATTGTATCCAATAAAATACAAAGCAAGATTATCAAAAAATGGTATCGACTTGTGATCACTTTACCCCCAATTTCTTCCCAACAAATGCACCAGTTTCCACATCCCGAAAACCAACACGAGGATTTTTTCGTTGAGCTAGCTCGCATCAGTTATTTTATCATCTTGATCCAAGTTAATTAAAAACGGTCAGATAATGCCTAAATCCAAAAGGGATAAGAAAAGTAAGCGATATTTTTACTACTAATAGTACTAATCGAGATTTATCACAATTAATTGAATTTTCTAATTTCAGTTTCGCTCACAAAGACTGCCAAACATGGAAAGGAATGGAAAAAGGACATTTACACAAAGGTGAGAGATGCTGCCGAGAAATTTTCATCAATTTACGTAATTCGAGTGGATGGGATGCGAATTGATGGACTAAACACAATCAGAAAACATTTCGCAGACTCTACGATAATCCTTGCCAAGAATAAACTGATGGCATTGGCACTCGGGAAAGACGAGGCGTCCGAAGTCAACGTTAATACGCATAAATTGGCTGAAAGATTATCCGTAAGTAGGGATTAGGAGATGATTTTTAAGCCAAATGGTTGTGACTTTCATTCTATTTTGTTCTGATAAATAGGGACAATGTGGTTTGCTGTTTACGGATCAAGAAGAATCTGAAGTTTTATCATATTTTGAAAATTTTGTTGAAACTGACTATGCCCGAAGTGGAGCTAAAGCTACTGAAGAAGTCATATTGAAGGAAGGGCCATTGTCCCAATTTTCCCACGCAATTGAACCTCACTTAAGGTCTTTGGGAATGCCGACACAGCTAAAGAAAGGAGTTGTGACGTTGGTCCAGGATTTTACCGTTTGCAAAAAGAAGCAATTGCTAAACCCTCAGCAGGCGAGCATTTTGGTAAGCTATTACAACATTTACAACTAAAAAACAGCTTCTATTTGCCGAATATTAATTATTTCCTTTGCAGAAATTATTGGAAATGCCAATGGCGGAATTTCGTGTAAAAGTTGACAGCAAGTGGGAAAAGCCTGATGATTTTAAAATTTTGTTAACACAAGAAGAAGAAGAATCAGAGGAGGAAAACGATGATGATGGACAAGAAGAAACGCCAGAAATGGAAATGACGGATGATGAATCAGATTAGTTAATTTACATAATTTTACTGTAATTTTCTTTTTTCTTGTTATATTTTTTTCATTCTAATTTAGATTCGTTAGAAATTAGCTAAATAAATCAAATTGACGGATCTTTACTTTAGGATTCTTTGAGATTTTTTATTTATTTTCCTTTAATCGAAAAATAACTACCAACTATACTATTTTAAATGCAATGTTAATAATATACGCAGTAATGTTGACGACTTCACAAAAAATATCAGTTGGGTTTGTCCAACAAAGTTGGTTTGCAAACTAAACTTCATAAATGAGTCTTTCAACACTAAATAGCTACGTATATTACTAAAATTGTAGTGCGTTTGGATTTATTGATTTTACTGCTGCCCCATGAGCTTTTTGATTTCGCCTTCCATCTCCTAGAATAATATAAAAACGTTTTATAGAATGCAATATATCAAAGATCTTTTTTGTATATCAATTTTACAAATGGATCCGTTGTTGTTCCGTATCTTTGCAAGGGCTGGCCTTCTTTGTCAATAAGAAATTTCGTAAAGTTCCATTTGATGGCATCAATCCCAAAGCCACCCTTTTTAGACTTGAGATATTTCCACAGTGGGTGTGCTTCATTCCCATTCACATTGACTTTTTTGGTCAAATCGAAGTGTACATTGAACTTTTTGACAAACTCCTTGATCTCTGCTTCAGTCCCCGGCTCTTGTCCACCAAATTGATTGCATGGGAATCCAATTATTCGGAGGCCTTTAACATTACCTTCATCCGTACGAGAATATTTCTCATACAGAGCGGTCACTGGACAAATAGAGTAATAACAATAATAACATTATTATTACATTTCAGGTAAAAAATTGAAGGAAACTTACACTGTTCATAGTTGACCTTGGTCTTTCCTCACTTGGAAGCAACGTTGACGATGATCAAGGGATGGCCCCTATAAAAAAGTTAACACAATTGAGTGACGATTTCTCATTTAGATGAAATACTTACTCGAACTTTCTCATGGATTCTGGATTTCCATCAATGTCTATGTATGCAAAATCATAGACCGAAGACGCATTTTGCCAATTGTCCCCCATTCCCTGCAAAATAAATTATTCATTAACTTTGATATGATGAATGTATGAAACCCAAGTTCAAACGCAAACAAAGCCACACATTTCATTTTGTTTAAAATTACTGACCATATTTGACGGAGTTACAGTATTTGATGATGAGCAGTTGGACCCCATTATACTCTGAGATTGTGTCAGTCGCAACAAGCTACCACTAACTTTTCTATTCCAAACGCTACAATTTCCAATGAGTCGAAGTAACATGGTTGAATAGACCAGCAAAAATTCCAGAAGAATCAAGATCAGTAAAAAACGCAGAATAAAAATTTGCTAAAGCATATTTTTTTTACCTGAAATTTGAAGACAACAAAATAACTGAGTCCCAAGTTACCAACCAGCAAAATCAAACTATTATGTATCTTTCAACTAAATGAATGATGTTGAGCAACGACTTGTACAAATGGAAAGCACTTGAAATTAATGATTCAGCAATAGCTGATAAAAAATTGTCCTTTTCTGATGTACTTTGGACTATCTGGGCATTTAAACATAACAAAGGTAGAATGACTTCACTTCCAATGCGTATGCAGTGTGAAGAAAAATACACAAAAAATTCAAGGCCTATATGTATTATGACTTGTTGTTAGTCCAAGACTCATGACATAGCTACTAGATTAAATTTTAGGGCGAATCAATATAATTGAATCAATATAAAGCCTTTAGCCCTCAATTACTCAATAAACATTGACTTTCCAACTCGAATGCTTTCCCTTTTGATTAGAGCTCAGGAATGCATTCATTTGAAATCATTTGGGGAAAGCAAATATGCAAACCGCACAACACAGAAACGTATCCACGTTGAGAAAGGACAATAACACACAATCAATATGCAAAACCTGAAAATGCTTTGTCCTAAATATTTTATACTCTGCGGAAATTATTCGTGTTTAGTTTTAAGAGGAAACAAAGACATTATTAACGAGTAATTAATGCTTACCTCAATTCTTCGTTATGCACTGCGACACAAAAGCTATTTCGTATTGGTGAATCTTTTGCGGTGAAAGTATGAAATACGCAAACCCTGATCTGATTTTGTTGATGTTCTGTGCTCAATGAGCAGCTTGATCTTATGATAAAATATCATTGATAATGTTGGTAGAAAATTATGGATGTAAAAAAGAGAGAAAGCTTTTTTCGTGTGATATTCTGGGCAACTTTCTTAACATTTAATTTATTTATATAAATGATAAATGTATATGAATTATAATAATAAACTAACAATCTTTATCAGTTTGTCGCATTACTTACTTTCTCTGGTACTTTCCCTGGTTTACATAAATTAACAAATTTATTTAAGTAGGTCGTTATAAATTTGTCAAAAGGACAAATTTAGGTAATGGTATACTAATGATTTGCATATAAACATTTCATTTGTCTAAATATAGTAACCTGATAATATCTGTATAGTATTCTAAATATACATAATCTATATATGATTGACTTTAAAAAAGATTTGATTGTAAATCGAAATTGTCATTGTCATAAAATAAGTTAAATTACACAATAATTAACTTTCACTGAAGGAATATATAATTATTATATACTTAAAAGTGACATTAAAATTTAATTTACCGAGGAAAAAACAGAATAAAACGTTACAAGTAGCCACCATGAAATCCCCCTCCCCAATTTTCAACAAACCCCCCAGGGAAATACTGTTGATAATGCGATGGATGGACATGAGGATCGTGCATGTAACTTAGTCCTTGATTTTGCAATTGGAATTCTGTTGGAAGTCCGTGGGGGTGGTGATGATGGGAAGAAGTGTAGTTTGGCAAACTCTCAGATTTAAACAAAGTCCCCTCTGCATTTCCGTTAGAGTCCAACTTCATGTTGGCTAAAATTGAATTACTAGTAGATGAAGGGCTGCCCCCACCACTATTGCCCCCTCCAATACTTGTGGGCAGACTGTGACTTATGTTGCTAATATTGCCTCCAAGACTCTCCCCCAATCCATTTATCCCCACTAGTCCGTGGTGGTGTGGGTGAAGGGAGTTGGCTTGATTTCCATGTCCATGAGCACCAGCACTTCCGGAAGACGAGGGAGATGATTGAAGAGCAAGTGATGATCCTGCAGAACTCGTTGAACTTGGGGATGAGTACATTAAAGGTCCTCCGGAACCAGTTGAGCCAAGTGAACTGGAAAAGTGATGATGATGATGATGACCAAAGTTGTGATGTCTTAGTGAACTATAGGGTTCCCAAGCCTCAGTGCCTCCAGTGATGGGGATTGGGGGCGAGCTATCGGAGTTAGACGTCGTGTTGCTCATCATGTTGAGACTTGGACTCGGGTGATTTGGAGAGTGACTCAAATGTTTGGCACTTCGCTTGATTGCTTTGGGACCTGAAGAAGATTCATTTTTTGGAGTTGTCGGGGGCGTGGGAGGAATTGGAGAGGGATTGCTCTGGTTTTCACAAGAATCGGGACTCTTAGTTGACCTGTAAAGTGAAAATGAGTCAATTTTGAGACGAGGCAATACAAAATCTATCAAAATTTAATAAAGTGTTTTAGATAAACTTTTCTACAGTTTATGACATAAACTTGATGTACATACGATTTATCCAATTGTTCCTTACATTTCTAATTATTAGAGTATCAAAAATGTTGATAACAAAGTAAATGGAAATTTGATTATTTAATTAGTAAAGTTGGAGGTAATTTGAGACACGCTAATCAAAAAACTTTACATACTAAGGATGATGATAATTCATCAAGTAGATATGTGTGGTGTTAAAATGAAATTCGTACCTGAAGATGACAGAAGAAGGTCCGCCGTTGCCGGAAGATGCTTTCTCCATTTGTTTGTCCAACCGTTGCTTTCTCCGTCGTGGTTGATATTTGTAATCAGGGTGTTGACGCTTGTGCTCACTTCTTAGTCGCTCTGCTTCTAAAATGAAGGGACGCTTTTCAGCTTCACTCAGCAATCTGAAAAATACAAAAATACATTAAGAGAAAGCGGAAGAAAGTCATCATTTCTTTTAAAAACAACAATGCCTTTACTATTTTACTTAACTGTGGAATATTATTTAACTGGCCATCAGTTGTCAAATCTATTTTAACACTGACTGATGACTATAAAAATATAACAACGAATCTGTATCCATTTTAAAAGCTAAACCAAGCCACAAGAATTGCTAAGAAAAATATACAAAATTTCGTCAAGTTCGTGTCCACAAAATAAAGATTTTTAGAAACGTATCACAAAGATACTAAAAACTGTTAAATTAACTACATTAAATGGGCATAAACGTGTAGGAAATTTGGGCTCAAAGTGCCACAAACTCTGGGGTTGGATAAACAAAGAATTTGTGTTAAGCGTCTGTGGTGGTTGGTAAGTATTGGAATCTCTTGAAAAAACATGACACCCTTCCAACGGAACCCTAATAAGTAAATTAAACTTTATTTAATTTTTTAGCTTCCTTAACAGTTGATGATAATTTTACGTAATCTCATGTTGTTTGTACACGAGAAAGTTATGGTTGTTTAAAGATGGGATGTTAAAAAAACTTTTTAAAATGTGAAAATATTGAGGAGATAACTACCCTTCATAAAAATCCTCATCTGCTTATTATCTCCACCCCAGAGACATGCAGACCACTGAAAAAGTCCGAGAAAACCAAACCACAAAACAAAACAGAGTCTAATGCGCGTCATTTATTAAAGTAATCAATGTACGTATACGTACAAGTATTTAAATTTTCGGTTTGCACATGTATTATCTGGAAATTTGTCCGAGCATCACAAAAGAGATGGATGTGGGTGGTTTTGATGTTATCTCTTTCTCATCACTACTAAAATGTGTGTAATCCTGTTCTTTGTCAATCGTCACTTTTCTGTTTTATGTCTCACCCCATGAACTTTTATTGCTATAAACCCTGCTGGGTAACTACTGAATGAAGCTACTAAATCTTTTATTTTTTAATTTTACTACACAACCCTTATTTAAAAGTACGCTTTGGAACATTTTCAAGGGGAACATATTTATAATTATCGGATGAATCTAAATTTTAATACAGATTAAACTTTTCTTTTTGAGACTAATGAGTTATTTAGAAAAATATGGCCAATATTTCCGTTTCCTTTACGGCTTCTTTGAAAAATGATCTCAGATCTTTCGTTGCAAAAAGGCATCCGCAAATAATTGGCAGTGACAAAGAAAGCCGTAGCAGCAGACATTGAAATAAATTTTCAAGAACCATTAAAACATGATCCTTCTGCTTTCCCCAAAAACTTTGTTTCCAAAAGTCAAATAGGTCAAGCAAATGTTGCTTTTGGTTTTGTTTTTGCTAAATTCTCTCAAATTTCTCAAGCATATAACACAACTTCCTGCTTCGTTGCATTTTAAAATGTGGTGGCCGAGATGGGAGTAATTGTTTAGTTGTCTTTAGCTAAAATTAATGTAGGCTTTAAAGGATGACCACCCTTGGCTTTTTTCTCAACTTGACCTTTTCTTAATACCCACCAGTAATATTGATGACTCATCTTTTTGTAAGATGTTCCGAGAATGAAGAGCAAGGATACGTTTGGATCGTGAATTTGGGAAAGGGCTCACATGGATTTAGATTTATTGCTATTGTTTCAAGGGTCGGTATCCTTCATGCTCTAATAATAAAAATGTTGGAGACTATACATTTTACATATGGTGAGAATATATAGTGTCCCTTGGCTCATAGGGAGTGGTCACTTGGAACGGTTACTGCTGATGGCCAGTGAAGTGAGTGACCGAAAATGAAAGATTCATTCACAAACTTTGGTCATCTTTCCCTCTGTCGTTAACTGTCTGTCTGTCATCCTCTGACAAAGTAATCTCTTCCGACTGTGCGTGAAAGAAGGGAATAAATTTTGTCCAGGAATATGGACATGCTTCAAAATGACACTCGCTAGTTGGCTATACCACCCTCGATGCGAGTTGATGCAAAGCTTGCTTTTAAAAGTTAGGTGACACTTTATATATAAAAGTCTTTAAACCTAAAAACTGATTTTGAGATGGATTTCTTTAAATGTTATATTAAAGTAGCTTTGTAAATTAACATTGAAAATCGATATAAAATTGAATTCAGAAAGCATTGAATTGTATATTTCAGATAAAGTCATTCTTCTTGCATAATACATACAACCTCTTACATATGACCCACAGATAGCATATGTGTCTCAACATTTATGGACCTTGAGGACCTCACCCATTGAAGAGACCTTCAGAATCAAGTTTAGTGTAGTAAATATAAAATCCCTCGTACAAATGTCGTAAACTAATTTTAAAGCAATTCAAACTCTCGTAAATAAATATGTAGTACTTCCAAGAGTCAGTCTAATAAGAATTTGGTCATCAAACAACACAAAAGTTGAAATACTCTCAAGACACACATATTTACTCTGCGAGAGACAGATAAAAAAGAGTTTTAATTAAGACGCAGTTTTTCCTGTTTTACGTATGTGATGTAATGTAATGCGGTGTTTTATCTCTCTACTTACGATTAATGATTTAATGGTTACTCCTAATAATATTTGTGAGATGGATTTGCTCGAAACGAATTTATCAAATGTCTCCTCAGACTTCCTACCAAACAATCACGCGACATTGATTAGAATAAAATTCTTGCTTACCTCCACAATTTCCCAAGACTTTTACTTAGCTCTGCATTATGAAGTTGAGGATATTGTTCAGCTAAACGACGTCTTGCTGCTTTGGCCCAAACCATAAAAGCGTTCATTGGCCGTTTCACATGACCATTTCCAGGATTTGATTGAGATGACCTGAAATTATACGCATTACAATATATATTACAAATACAATTTATTTTTTGATGACTTTTAAAACTTGAGAAAAAGGAAAATGTTCGAGTCTCATCCTCAACTCTCAACTTTCACCAGCAGAAAGTTAAATCAAGTTATTGTGTTTACTAATCAAAAGATTCACACGAAAAGTACAATGGACAAAAGAGTTTTGAGGTGAATGATGTCCATGGCTAATTAGTCAAGACTTGTCGCATCTCTTTCCACGAGCATTTAATCCAAAGTATGAATGAAAGGCGTATGAATAGGGAACACTCACTTCTTTGTATTGGAAACAATGGACCAATCGTAGCCCATCAGTACTTTAGCTGCGGCCTTATCAATCTCCGCTAAACTCTCTTCTTCTGGCTCGGGAGATGATGAGCTGTTCATCTTATCCATTTTACTTAATTAATTATACCCTCTTTAATGTTGGTAAACACTTTTGGTTAGCAAAGGTCACTTTTTCTAAACTTTATCTAGCCCACTTTGTCTCACATTAAGATGTCCAGCAGCAGAACAATCACGATCTTTGTCTCAATTCACACTCTTCAACTTTCTCCTCACTGATGGATACAAGCAACAAGTTGTGTCAATCAGCCCTTGAACAAAAAACTTTGGCTTCTCAACCTTTAAGATGGTTTTAGTTGCTTTTTTTGGTACTTTTATGATAAGTTATATAAAAGATTGGTGGGAATTGGTAAAGACCAAGTTTGGAGTTGACTCAAATCTCAAATAAGAGATAAGTGCGTATACATATAATAATCTCGTGTTTGTCAGTTTTTATTTTGATTTAATTCAATCACCGTGAGTAAGTGAGTAACTTTTGGGTTAAGGTATAGAAGTTGGTTTGATAAGCGTGGCTTATACTCCTTATCTGTATTACTTGTTGGGATGTCTCTTGAGAAAACGATGAGAAGTGAGTTGATGGTGATATGGGATCTATTTAATGAATGAGTCTCATTCACCCCAAACTCAATCGTATAAATACCAACCAAGAAACTACAAGAACATAATACGGAATATGTACAAGCAGGGAATGGGATCCTTATCTACAGCCCTCCAGTCTGTGTGCTTTTGAAACGGACACAAGAAGAAGCATACCGAAATTTGGCTCTACCTCTACATATCATGCATGCCTCTAAAGTTGACTTTAAAGCTAAGGTTTTCTTTATTGTTTTATGCTAGTTTTGTATACTGATGGAGAAAGGAGAAAAGGGTTGAGTTTTTTTACAAGCTTTGTTTTTGTATGTTTTCTTAGCTATTCAATCTAATTATACAAGGTGGGGATTCAATAATAGTTGCATATGCATCTATTAATTAGCGTGTTGATTTGAGGAGTTTCTTGTGGTGGAGTCTTAAATAAACTCCGCCCTATGCAATTTCATCGTCCTCCCTGCCAAACGTCCTCAACTCACCTCCCAGTTTGTCTTCGGAGGCAGGTTGAGACAAGAACAAGATATCATTTTCCCCAGCTAAAGAATTACACAAATTGCATAATCAAAGTGGACCAATTTAATAGCCAATCCTTAAAATGTTGTCCTCATTTTTATGAAAAACAAGCAGAATTATCAATTCAAGAAAGGAAAATGTGATTGGCCTAAAAAAGTAGCAACTTTGCACATTTTTATTATCTGCGTGTTTCTGAATTGCATGCAAAGTATGCAGAGCAAGATGCAACTGTCAACTTGTGAATTAAATCATCAAACTTGAAATAATCTGGAGAGACGAGTGCATCCTTAAATAGTCAAACATAATAATAAATAATCCAACTTCTCACCACTAAAATCATCTTGACATTTGTGGGTGGAGACTTTTGTTTTCTTAATAAAAAATAAATAAATCCAACACATTTCTTTCTCCTCGTGATATTATTATTTAAACGGAGCGGAATTACAATAATTTTTAAAAAGATTAGCCAAAAGGAGTTTTAGATCCGTGTCGGTGAGATGAAAGGCTTTTCTCATGTAAACATGATCTCTGATTTTTGCCAATTCATTCCAATATTTCAACAAGCATCCCCCATCACTACAAATACCACGCTCAAACTCACTCGCTATTATAGACAATGAGTTGAAATAACTTTACTACCAATCATCTTCAGGGAAATTTCATCATTCTCAAAACTATTTCTCAGCAGCAGGGTGCAGATTTTCAAGATTCTTTCTACATGTAATAATCTAAAGAAATGTTGCAATTACAGGGATCAACCAGCAATAAGTTACTACTACTAATAGCTAATTGATGTTTAATTTGCTTAATATGTATATGCTTTATTAAAGCTTGGTGAAAGTTGTAACAATTTTACTAAAGCCAATTTATCTCTAATCTTTATTAAGTAAATGCAACATCAGATTGTTGGGTTTTTATGGTCTTTCTGAGATTTAATGTAAAGATGACTTTCATAATTCTTTTAGTTTCATCGGCATGTTATCGCAGTCAGTCAGTTGTCAATTCAATTCAATAAAAGAAATATGTAACTTGAGAGAGAGAGAATTATGGACAAATATGGGATAATTCAGGTATTTCTAGAATGGAATGATTGACATCCTCAAATACTTGGCTCTGCTGTGCTCACGTTAAATCAATTTAATGATGATAAATCACTTTTCTTAAATCAATGAGTGGTCAATTTGATGCTATCTTAGTTGCCACCAACTAAAGTAACATTGTAGTAATATTTAAAAACTTTTAGTACTTGTATCTATTAGACATTACAACGATAAGTCACCGCATGCGATGTAATTGTAGACTGATGCGTATATAGCTATTTACAAGGAGCATATTTAGATTTATTCAACCACATCCAAATAATTAAGGGACATCAAAGGCAGATGAGTTTGAGTTGAGTGAGATCAGTTACGCAACAAATTGGAGACAGAAGTCATTCTCGGAATGTTTAAAGACGCCCACGGTGACAGTGATGACGGTGGCCCAGGTCGGTCGTTCGTCACAAAAGCATGGATTCAAATTTCCAAAATGCTACCTCCACCCAGTTCCCTTCGGCGGCCCTTTTATGTGGTAGCCAAATGACCTAATATCTGGTCACCCGTGACTAACGGGTTTCACTTTAATTGCTTCAAATCGCATAAAATCCATGCCCAGTTGTCAACATCCCTACTTCAGTATCATATACAGATACATAATAATATAAACTGTTTATTAACATGTGCGATGCATGATGCTTTCACTCTGAACAGGCTTGGATCGAATCTAACGAAACGTTTTATTCCAAAGTTTTTGACCAGAGTAAAGCTTAAAAGCAAGCACTACATACCTTTTAAGTAATAAAAACATAAAAGGGATAAAATGATAAGAGTTTATTATTAGGTTTTTTAGCAATCACGTATAGTATTTAAATCTTAAAGTCAAACAAGAAAAAAGGTACTTTTTTAATGCTGATAAGAATAATTTGGTTAAAAAAGGATTGGCACCATCGACCAGTGGCCAAGAACCTGTCCACAAAGAATTAGTTAGTAGAGCCCACAAATTCTCAATGAGAATTGAACTTTGCCCTCTTGTTATCTAAAGTTGAGAACCTACTGCGCACATTATTCGACATATCATTTCATTTGACATCTTTCAAACTCTAATTTAGTTTTATGAAGCAAAACGGTAATATAATGACAGACTCAAGTGAAAATATTCTCATTTGATGACTAATAGCAATAAGAAACTGAAATTTTCTGGAGACAGTCACTAGCACTTCCTGTCTTGAGTTCTATATTAGTATCACTTTGACGGATTGGAAACAAGGGAGCTTTACATACACGACACCTTAAAATAAATACCCAAAATGGTTTTATTTCTATTCTACCCTTTGTTTGACATTTAAACCTATTTTGGTGATTGTTAGACAGGTGGGTGAGTCATGCCTTTTGTAAGGGATAATTTTAACAATTTTGGTCTATTTACTTAGGTTTAGGTGTCAATCTTGAACGCTTTATGTATATCGTTCACAGAGTGATACAGGTTATTTTTCAATGTAATACTTTTATATATATATTTTTTTAAATTGAGCTAAATAATAACGTTGCGACATTTTATGTACCAGGATAATTTTATTTTGGCTAGAATTTTTACTTGCTCGCATAAAAAAATACAAATCATGGGCTAAAATTGGCTTTGGATTCATGTCTCACTGACTTCACTTTATCTCCTCAATCACCTTTGGTCTGTGTCACGACTAGACAAATTCTTAAACGTCGTCAATTGATTTACATAAGCAAGCTTTAGGTCAATACTAAAACATTGCATATTATTACAGTATTATACAGCAGAGATTCTGTACTTGTATTTTGCAAAAAAAAACTGCAAAGTTTTGTGTGCGTAGAATTGATTGTAAGTTGGAACTTTCTCTAACTGCATGAATGAATTATATAAACCAAAGTTATGTGATCCAACATTGCAAAGGAAAATGGCATATTCCACGGTCAATGAATGGGTCATGTTATGTAAACCAAAAGCGAATAGCAACTTACCCCAGACCAACTGCATCCATTTCCGAGATGTCATTGTTGTCCTCCCCTTCCAGATCAATGTCTCCCATCGTCATCATTGTTGCTTAAAATTCTCTAGATATTAAATGAGAAAAAGGGTCGTTAACTTTCTCTCCGGAAATGGATGACAAGTCAAATGAATTATGGAAAGATTAAAAGTTACTTACTTTTCAACTCAGCTCCAATTAAAAATTAGGATCTTATGTGGAATATAATGTCATAAAATTATATTAAGCATTATGCAATATAAAATTTAATCGAGATGGGAGGTACTGCTTAAATTTCTCTTATAATGTGTCACTTTATTTTTTGTCCGAGATGATTAGTGACTTCTTTTTCTAGAATAACAAAAGCACCGAACCAGGATGCGGTTGGAGACACTTCTTGTGTACATATGTACGTGCACGGAAAATTTAACCTGGAATTTGTCGCAATTAAATATTTTTTCTACTTTTAAAGATACAGTATAACACAAGTCAAAATTTTTCTACACTTGCTAGCAGTATCTCAAGAAGACAAATTGATTTGGAACTCTAAAAGTAACTGATTGAATGGGATTAGTAATTGGCAGTGTCATATTAGCGGCTATTATTGGGTGTCGTTGGTTCTTATAATAATAATAAGCTTATTATACCGGCAGTTGGTAAAACTAATTCATATCTAGAGACATATTGATTCGGATAAAAAACAAATATTAAGAAAAAATGTGATGTTATAATATTACCTCAAATTATATGAAAGAGACTTGACTTGGCAATCTTAAGAAGCATAGCATAAATTCATAAGCATAATACTATCTAGTAAAATATTTTATGGACATGAAAGAATTCTTGGATACATTACCAAGAACTGAGAAAATTGGCTTATCAACTCTTTCGAGCAAGTGACATAGTAAGCATATTTCTTGAACAAGGATGCTATAAAGTGAGACGTAAGTTATTTGATAAGCCACAGTCAATCAAAAGATATCCCATTGGTCAAACTCTGTGATGGCTTGTCAAAGAAAAGAGAGAGAACTTGCTCTTTATATGTGCATGTAAATAATCTCAACTTTAATTTCTCAGCTCGTCCCCCAATAAATCATGAATCCCACATGTCTCAGGCTGAAGAGTAACGATATGTCGCAAGCTTATGTATATAATGATTATAGTTAGAGGATAATTGCGACGACATGTGTGGATAAGCCACAAACTCTTTGCAGGGTTAGAGGACAAAATCAGTGAAATGAATTAACGAAGACGCACATCTTTCATCTCATCTCAACCGATTCAAACAACATGAGACTGCCACTAATAATTTAAGTGCCTAAACTAACAAATGCTATGCCCAATCCAACAATATTTTTATAGCTCACTAACACACGTTTTTACAAAGAAGGGTAAGACAATCTAATGGTGGGATCGAAATTGCTTCTATATACATTTAAGATATATATGCTTCTAGTCGTCTAGTGTCTGGAAGAAGAGAGCAATAGATCTTATGGAGAAAAATTATGTCAACATCTTCATTACAGGCCAACCGACAGAGATACTAATGAGCCGTTTGTTTTCTCCTTTTTCACAGACGAAATAAATGCGCTACAAAAAGTTTTTAGAACCTATGTAAATCCTTAATGCCAGTAACAATTTTAAGGTAATTGACGGACGGTATTCATACTATAGGTATTTGGTTACACTGTTTTTTTTACAACAAGAATAAATAAATATAGATATTTGGAGCATTTTTGCTATGTATCATCATTAATTTAATTTTATCTGTATTTTGATCTTTATTGCATTCTCAGGTTTTGCATTAAACTAATTACTAGTAGATTTAGAAAAATGAGCCATCAAGTAAGTAGATATATTTTGTAAATCTGAACTTTGATATCGTGGATGATGTTGAATTATAAAATTAGAACAGGAAGGAGCAACAGGAAACGGCAAAGTTACAGAGAAGCAAGAGAAAGTGTTAACTTCCAATTTCAAATGATTTTGTCAACACTCATTTCATCTTGGGCTAAAGCAAAGCCGACCAACCATTTACAAAAAATAGGCAATTGAGGCTTTTGAAAAAACCGAACCGACTTTGCATTTTCCACCGGAAAGCTATTCTTATATCTTTTTCTCCGTTTAAATAGTTGCAAGCAATCAAATTAAATCTCGTCATTGGAAAAACAAAGTAGCATATACATAAGTAGATTAACTGATCATGAATGATTTGTTTTTGGTAATAAGGGATAAGAAAAACACGAGTTCAATTTAATCCTCAATTTTTAATTCGACTATCAATTAAGGCTATTGCCGGTTGTTCGATACAAGAACGGGGGGTTACTGTTGAGCCCTCACCGTTTAATCGCTCAACCCGGTGAGGAAATTGAGAAAGTGAGACAAACTAGCTCAATTTTTGTAGAGCTAGAGTGTCTCCATCTCACCTCCCATTTGCATACTTTGGTGTTTTTTATCCACCAAATGGCACCAAATTTGGGTCAAACATTTCAGCCACAGTAAAGTGGACATGAAGGTGGTTGGGGAAAAAGCCGGAGTTTTGACGCCAAAGTGGACCATGGCGTCTAACCTCAATTTGGAAGGGATAAGTTACCCAATAATTGTCAAAGCGAGTGATGGCTACTGCAGTGTCCACATGACCAAAAAATCCATCTGCAATGTAAGCCATTTTTTTAGAAATATTTTTATTAAAATTGTCCTAAATATTTGAAATTTCCATTTTCAGAACGAAAAAGAAGTGATGGAGCAGGTAGAACATTTTAAGAGTCAAAAGGAGAATCCATGCAAAGATTGAGGAATTCATTTTGGGGGATGATTATTCTTGTATGGTGTTGGAAACTGTGGATGGCGTAATTCCCCTTAGACCAATTATCTACAAATATCCCAAAAGCTGGAGGCCAGAAGATTGTTTCTTGGATTGGGAAGCAAAATGCGCCCCTCTGATGGACGGGGTC